>LPNX010584869.1:208985-267806 GCA_001517045.1 Pseudotsuga menziesii
ACGTGAACCACATTGAAAAAAAAAATATGGAGGAAGAACTTGAGTTCAATCAAGAAGTAATTATCCCCAGAATAGATATTTTTCATGCTTGCTCTACAATAATGTCAGAAATGCTATAGCTGACATGTGAAACAAAACTCAAAGATGGCACCAAAATTATAAGACATGTAAAACATCTGAGCTATTATACGGATCCTGCAGGATACCATTTGATCATACCAAACTCCTAATCATAACTTGTACCTACAACCTTGAAAGGATAATTTGTTTTGTGCTGAACTTACTGGAACAAGTTACAAATAATTAAATGTGAAATTAATGATAAAGAGAAATTAAATGTTGGGGTTTGCATACTACCAAGTCAACATCGATGAAAACCATTGAACTATTCATAGGTAGAGAAAACCACTTCTATCCTTCCTCCCTGAGTCCACAAATATGGTTATAAAAAATGTAAAACCCACCAACTATGCTCTCTGAATGTCAAATAGTGAATGTTTGAGGCACTCCCTAAAAACATTAACTATTTGACCAGATCATCATTAGATTGCAGAAGGTTGGCAGGGAACTCTAGTTGATTACAACAATTATATCCTTGAAAAACACTTGACAAGATGCCACTCCAAATCTGGCAAAGGTTATTTTCTTCCTAGGTTGAGATAAAAAGTCATCCACTTCAGAGTCACAACATCCTTACCTAATTGTGTGAACAAACTTATGATTTCAGCTTCCAAGTATAAATTGCACTTACCTGAAATAAGCATCATGCATACCACAAATCTAGACGTCTACATGGATAGATACGAAGACAATTAAATATAGCATTCCAATATCTTCCATATATCAATATCTAGGAAAACATTATATACAACTTTTATATGGCCAATTGCTGGGCGTATGGATTTTCATACAAGACATGAATGATGTATTTAGTTGGATTCCAGACAATCTAATTACACCAGGCCACAATGAAAAATGGTGAGGAATCAAATGGCTTGCTACTGCAAGTTTAGGCAAGTTTAGGAAACACAGAAGTCAACTTAGCAAGAAGGATGACATCTTTAGCCTTTCCACAATATTTTAATAATACCTAAAGAAATGAAAGGTGTGAATAACGAATAATTACCTACAATAAATCAGAGTTACATACAATAATTATATAATTTGCAAGTTCAATTAGACTTGATTTAGTTTCCTATCTGAATCCAATTTAGTTGTGTTTTGCTACATTTTGTTGCATGCCTGTTATTTGCATGCCGAGTTGAAAAGATGTTAAAAAATAATTACACCACTTGTATTCTATCAATAGAATTAGTAGCTTGGACACTAGAATTAAATTCAGTATCTTGGAAATACTCGCAAATTCAAGGTAACATTCAATTTCCACAAACTAAATTCTTAGTACAGTACATCAAACTATAGTGCCTCGGCAATGTGTCATAGGTGTTGTTGGACGACATATTGGTTGCTAATTTTTAACACTTAAAATATCCACATCAGAAAGCTATTGTATATCAAGATTCTAGCAACCTGGTCCAATTACCCAACCAATCACATAAAGTTCATTTCCCAATCATACTATTTTATAGGAGCATGCAAGTGCAGAGGAGATGAATTTTCTCAAATGGGGATAATTACTTCTTAAGAGTATGCACATCTTTTAATAGAAGCACCTAAAATAGATTATTGTAAAAGACCCTCCATATTAGGATGGCAACAAATATTTGACCTGAAGGCATGGAAAAAGTCTCCTAATATCAACAATATGTGGCCATCTTTCACTGTCAAGAACTGATGTTGGCTTGCACTTCTGCATATCACTCTGAACAAGGTGGTTGTCTTTCTTCTATGGGATATAGGATCAGATTTCATAGTCTAAATACCTTTCTGGTATAAAAGGTTTAATATGCAGTGATGAGATTTGGTAGATTTTAAAGTAGCAAAAGAGTAAAGCCTAGACCTATAAGATCAATTGTGAGACCTGTAAACAGAGAAATCCTAGTTGGAGCATATGTGATTCTGTCATAAGTTGACTTGCACAATAGAAACCCAAAAAATTAAAAGGGAAGTTTACTTATGTCAAGGGAAGTCAACTTATTTTATAAACATTAATTATATGCATGCTATTTATAACTTATTCATATCTATCCACCTGCTTGTTTTGTTGATAAGGATGATTATGGACTCTGCAGTATCTTCAGTGTCTTTCTATCATTTGTCTTGTAAATGTGCACATAAATCCATCATGATATGGTGTTTCTTTGCTGCCGGAAACAAAAGAACTCTTGACCCAAATATTTGACCCAATTTTAGGGGTATCATGCAACTTAAGATTTCTGCCTCATTTTAAATGTGGTTAGCCTATTTTACCAAATCTGGAGGTTTTCAACTTGATAAAAGATCAGGTGGATGGGTTTAGATCACCTAGTAGCACCAAGCACTAGCATTGATTTCCCTTGAGGATTCAAGTAGAGGCTAGATGAGTATGCATATGGGGCTACTAATGATGAGGATCCCATTATAGGGGAGGATTTTGTTGATGTGTATTTATTTGTTGTAGATGTTATTTGGATTTGATTTTATTTTGTGCTTGTCTGAATACTTTGGCTATAAAAATATAAGAAAATAAATGGTTGGAAGATTAAAGATAAGAAACTAAAGATGAGGCATGTAATTTGAGTTCCACAACTTCATTCAACAAAGGATCTAAGTGTGTGTTATTTCATCTCTATACATTTTTTGTACAGGGAAATAATCCAGTAATAGAGGCTTTGCTAACAGATGTGATTGGGACAGAGTACTACAAAAACTCCAATATTTAGATCCTGAATCCTTAGTTAGTTTCCTAAGAACAAAATCATCTCAAATTCATCAACCCGATCCATATAATCAACAAGTTCTACGTGAATCAATAAATTCCCCATCCAGTCGAGGGTCGAGTAAAAGATCCAAGAAAAGATCATCAACAGTAGCAACCAATAATGAAGAAGAGTGTGTTGATGCATTTGCTAATGTCCTAGCAACACCTGGCACCTCAAATTCTTATTTAGTCTCGAATTATGAATCACGTGTCGGTACTTTAGGTACTAAAATAGAGTATGACCCTGTTTCAAGGGAGATACGAAGAACAAATGCAGGAAAAACCTTCATGAATAGGCTAAGGGAATCTTTCCTTCAGATATTTAGAGACCATATTCATCTCACCTTCTCTAAAATTCCACTTCACTTGAAAAAGATGGTGATATAGGACATGGAGAGTGAATTTGGGGCTGGTTGGTCAGTGACGAAGGTAAAATTGCAAATGACTAAAAACTATAAAAGGTTTCATTGCAACCAAACAAGAAAAATAAAAAACATTCCTCGGGATCAAAGGCTTAAACAAAGGCCATTTGACATAGCTATGAAGGTATGGAAGGAATTGGTAAAATCCCATGAGAAGTTGGAAGCACAAAGAAAGGCCAACAAGGAGATCACTCAGGTATTTAATTTTTTGTTCAATATGATATTTCAAATGTATTAATACATATTAAACATTTATAATTTTATTTTGTGAAATTGAATTCAATTGGTTTATTTATAAGGACAAGGACTCCAAGGCGAGGGTAGCAAAGTCAAAGGCCACTCATCGTAGTGTCCAAAAAGGTTTAAAAGCACTGATAACAACTTTTGTAAGTATATTAAATCTGTAATATTTTTTCTTATAGAAGTTGTATTAACATAATCTCAATCTTATCTAATTTCTCCATATGTACAAATTGGCAGGAACAAAAATATGGAACACGTCCAAATAACCTAGAGAAAGAAGTGATGAATCAAAAGAAATGGATTGATTTCATTTTGAGGATGGATACTGAGGTATGTATGCTAATATAATGAGTTTTGTTAAATAACTAAGGTACATACCCTTTGCCAACATTTTCAATCTACTAGCATAAATTCTTCTCTTTCTCATTCCCCACCGTGTTAGCGGGATAGACCATGGGTCTATGTATGGATCCCCAACCTTTCCAATTCTACGGTAAAATAACCATTCTCAAACAGCTCACCCAACCTCCATCTATTACCCACCAACAAGTAGGTTCATTGTTTGAATAGTTGTTGGGTGGAAATCATAGTCTTCAGGAGGTAATTTTTCCATGATGATGTTGATTAGAAGAAAAACCAGGCATGCTAAGCGCATAAGAGGCTTTTTTTTTTCAGTTCTTGGCACTGTAACATCCCTAAAAGGTCAAAATCTATGCAAATATCAGAGAATAGAAGACAATTTTGGGTTCATTGTGAAAGTGAAAATGGCATGTTTTGATTAGGCTCATTTTCTATATTGGTTATGCTTATTTTCTATATTGGTTATGCTTAGTTTCTATATGTAGATTGTTCTCAGTTTTACCAAATGAAAATTTAGTTTGTTACATCCATTTTAACGAAGACCTTCTATTAGAAATTTTTGGTCTTCTCTGGGCAGACCCGAGTTTACTTTATTGTACCAAAAAAACCCCTAGCTCACTGGCCCTTTTGGTGACAGACCATAGAACGGCCTGAAGTCTCACCCGATGTGATCCTAGATGGGGTGGCTGAAGAATCAGGTTTCCTTAACCAGGTTCTGCAACATCCTAGGTTCTCTGACTCTACTTAACCAGCTGAATCTCTCAGCAAGGGGTGTTTCTCTCTTTCTAGCTAACTATGCTATGTAACTAACTCTTATCACATCGCAGCTTCTAGGATGATGCGCAAACTTTCTCTTTCGCTCGGCTCTTAACCTGCGATATCTCACACTGCAGCTCCCCCGATAGTGTGATATCGCCCTTTCTACGCTATGATATTTCCTACAGTAAGACTCAATATACTCATCAACTCTTAAGGTCCAGAGGATTCATTTCTAGGTATAATAGCTCAGTTAGCCTTCATTAAGGTGTTAAAAAACCTCACTTAAGCTTCTACAGTTTAACATGCTTAACATCAATTCACTCAACTCGCTGAACTAAACATACATAAGTCACTTAACACAGTAGCTGCTACTGTTGTGAGTCAAGCACTGATAAAATCATATACAGAGTACTCGACACATTCAACTTGAATTTGACCTTCTATGTTACTGTAAACTGAAGGATAGCATACATACATTCATTAACTGATAAGCAAAGTTCATGTGATAGATAACAGATAGCAAATAAGTAGAGCACAATCACATGAAACAGTCGCACAACACACGGATGTACGTGGTTCACTTCGAGGGAGAAAGCTATGTCCACAGGAACTGTGTTTATATTATATCTTGAGAGAGTAACACAGTTCCGCTGCAACCTCTTATGCAGCTTGAGATCTTCTGGGAAACTCCACGCACATAGCTGGGATCCCTTCTCTCTTAGATCTCTTCTCTTCCTATATTGCTTTCTTCTTACAATATACTCTTTCTCTCTCTCTCTCTCTCTCTCAATCCCTGCGGATTGTTACATTCAAGCTCAAGGAGCCGGCTGATGGTTACAGTAAGATAACTACAGACTTAAAGACAGAACCAGAGCTCGACTCTTCCTCAATGTCTCACTATATTGATAACAACAGTTACAACCTTATTATCCAACTATCTAACTACCTAGCTCACTATCCATCTAACTATCTAACCCTTCATAATAAAAAATACATTCTTAAATAGGTGGCCCGAAGGTCTCACCATGATACAAAACTGTGGGCCTATCCCAACAGTAATCCAAAACCCTAACTGTGACAGTCGGCCTTTCTATACTTTGTACTGCCACTTTCTGGTCACAACGCAACTTTCTGCAGTCTTCCACGATTTTTGGCGCTGATCGCGGGTATGGGCACCGCTTCCTCAATCACTCCCCTTTTGTCCTTTGTCTTTAATACCTCGGCCCACTTGTGGCTAGGGTTTTACCCCTAGCTTGTGTGAATGAGCACCTACTAAGGAGAAGGGACTCCTTAGTAGCAGTTCAGTAAGTGTAAACTAAAATGCTAAAACAGAAATTTAAATTACTCTAAACATGTGCATGAAACAGAAAAACAAGATGTAAAGAATGGCTTTTGTATTAATATTACCTCCAATGTGAAGGTTGGTGAAGTCCTTTGCAGTGATCCAAGAGGGTTGCTCCAATCTCCAACTTGCTCCTTCTCTTTCTCCGATGGTGGAAATGGGCCAAAAGGGGCTCTCGAGGTGAAAGTAGCTCAAGGGTGAGCTAGGGTTTCAAGAGCTACTTTAGCAGAGTAAGGGTGCTTATGATTGTGGATGTGAAATAAGGGGTCTCCATCACCTATTTATAGTTTTTCAGTGGTGGAGTGCTGGCCCATGGTTTTGGAAACCATATGGTTTAGGGTAGCTGTATAGGGTTTTTTCCTCCTTTTCCTCATTATTTTATATTTTTTCTTCCCTTTTTAGGATTTTTTGATGGTTTTATGTCCTTTTGGGGGCATTTTAGGCCTTTTGGAGGCTTTTTAATGGGATTTTTTCTATTTTAGAGGAATTTTGGATATTTTTGGAGGAAAAAAGGGGTTTTTAAGGAAAATATGGTAGAAAAATGGGCAAATGAGCCATGTAGTGGGGTAGATGAGGTAGTGAACACTTTTTGGGTGTTAACAGATTGCCCCCTGATGTGCGAGGGCAGGAGCTCATCGTATGGCCGATGGACATCATAAGTCATAAATGGTGTTCCTGGGGTGTGGAGAAGAGAAGAAACAAACGGAATCCCGGAACAACGATCCCGAACCAACTGCAAGAACTAAAAGTACATAACCTCAATAATGGATGAGGAATCATCTGATCATATGGACGAGGCGGGCATTCCCATGCTTGTATCAGGATATAACATAACAATAACAATGGGGTCCTGACATATACATGGCCTCAAATACTGAATGAGGAAGAATCTCAATATATGGACAAGGCGGGCATACCCATGCTCGTATCAAGATACATAAACATAACTGTGAGGCCCAAAAAGAGGGACCTGTAGGATACATAAAAAACCACTGTGTATATCATAAGGGTCCAGAAGGGACACAAATCTGGGACATACTGCTGGGCTGACCATGTCTGAGCTGAAAAACTGATGCACTGGAATGACAGCAGGGCTACTGAATGTGGTACCAAAGGAACTGATGAGCTGCTGGATCAGAGTGACAAGGGTCATACTCGCAATGGTACACTGAACTGGAACTGAACTGGGTACTCAAGGAAGCATGGAACTGGATGGATTCTGAATACAATCGCCAACGCAACCCAAAAATCCACGGGAACATATCACTGGGCGTTCCGACATGACTCACCAATGTGCTAGAGTCGGGGGAAATCCGGGGTCTTCGACAAATAATGGAAGGGATATAAATCCTGCACGATTCTCAACGATGCGATCAAGGTGCTGAAGTCGAGCATGTGAGAAACAACCATTCAGAGAGGCAATGATGACTCCTCCCAAAATGGTCTGTAGGCACTCACCACAGATGGTGATGGGTCCAAGGTGCAGGGGCCTCTAAGTCTATCCTCTGGAATAGAGGGGCTATCGTCAACAGAGGGAGACCTGCAACTATCAAGGAAATGATGTTTCCTTGACAGAAGCGCGAGGTGGAAAACCGAAATGTGATAGTACTGATGGCAGGATTGATAAACTGGGGGGAATAACTGGGCAAGTAGAGTGGGTGGACTCAAACTTCTTTTGTTCAGAGTATGATGGCGAGGATGATCGGGCAGCATATGAAACTAACTGGTGGTAAGGGGATCATAGCTGTATTGGATCTGGGATGGTGACTGGGCTGAGGGAGACTCAAGCTGTGGTAAAATGGTAGGAGACTGTAGAATACTCTGAACAAAGGCGACCTATTGGGGGTGCTACCGAGAGGATCGATCATAGAGCCAAGAGGCACGAGGGGACTTCTTCATGGGTTAGGGAACTAGAAGAAGTGTGTATATAAAATGGTACTGTCTTGTGGATTTATACGAGCCCAGGACAGTTCATGCTCGTGGTTGCTTTCAATTTTAAGGAGTCTGAAAGCAATAAGAAGACTCGAAAGTAATGGAATGGTACTGTCGTGTGGATTTTAAGAGCCCAAGACAGTTCATGCTCGTGGTTGCTTTCAATTTTAAGGAGTCTGAAAGCCATAAGAAGACTCTGAAGTAATGGAATGGTACTGTCGTGTGGATTTTACGAGCCCAGGACAGATCATGCTCGTGGTTGCTTTCAATTTTAAGGAGTCTGAAAGAAATAAGAAGACTCTGAAGTAATGGAATGGTACTGTCGTGTGGATTTTACGAGCCCAGGATAGTTCATGCTTGTGGTTGCTTTCAATTTTAGAGAGTCTAAAAGCGATAAGAAGACTCCAGGGGGGTTTCTTTTTTGTGTGTTAGTCTCCAAGGCCCAAAGAAGCATAAAAGGATGCAATGAAGAACTCTTCTAGCCGGTGTGACTAGAGTATTCCTTTTTCGTAATTAGTCTACCAGGTCCGGAAAAGGGTTAAACTTATACCAGATAGACACCCTTTCAAATACTTTAATGAGCATGAAAGGAAGCAAGATTACTCGGCGATCTTTTCATTGTTTTGGGAGTAAAAAAAGAGCTTAACAGAAACTCCCTAAGTGCCTTTTTCGTATAAGGCTTGTCCGGTCCGAAAAAGGGATAAAATTATACCGAACAAAAGGAATGGCTAGGAAAGGAGGAAGTGTTCAATCAAGGAACATTTATGATGACCAGGAACGAGGGTGAGGGGGAACACTGGTGGGACTCCTTGCGGGGTGAATGAATGGTGGAAAAATAACGAACCATTGGCAGTATGACAGGAGTGGATGGCTCATGTAAAAAGAACGATGAATGTAAGATTATGGTAAAGAAGGTGAAAAACAAAAAAGAGAGCAAACTGTACAATGCGGACCAATGAGGTCGCGGTTTCAGTTATGGGTAAAAAGGTTTAAGATACAACCCATTACCAGGGTTGCGTAAAGGGTGGCATTCAAAGTCGGCTAAAATGTATGCCCCCTTGCCGAGGCAAGTCTGCACAATGTAAGGGCCTTGCCACATGGACTCAAACTTTCCTTTACCGGTTTTGTCGTGGGCTTGGTCATAGGCGAGGACGAGGTCCCCTTCGTGGAAAGTTTGAGGGTGAACATGTTTGTCATAACCGGCTTTGGAGCGGTTTTTGGCAGCTTCGATGTTCTGGAGAGTGGCACGATGATCTTCATCGACTTGTTCAAGGGATAGCAGACGTTGCTCAAGGGGGGAGGTATCGGGGAGAAGCTCAACGGTGATATGTAAGGCAGGTATCTGACACTCGATGGGGAGGACAGACGCTACACCATGAACTAAATGAAACAAGGTAAAAGAAGTGGAAGTCTTGGTGGAGGTATGGTAAGCCCATAAGGCATGGAATAGCATATGGTGCCAATTGGACTTATTCCAGTCAACGGTGCGTTGGAGTATAGTTTTTAGGATTTTGTTAACAGCTTCTACTTGACCGTTCCCTTGAGGGTAGTAAGCAGAGGAAAATTGGTGTTCAAACTTGAGGAGGGTGGATAACTCGTGCTAAATGGAATCTTCAAAGTGTGATCCATGGTCTGAGACCAACTATTTAGGGACCCCGAATCGAGTGATAACATGGTTGAAAAAGAAACAGGCAGCAGTGTCAGCGGTACAGTTGAAGGTGGGCATGGCGTCTTTGGATTCAACTGCAAATTGGGTAGCAGTGTTAGAGGAGGATTCATCTGGGAGGAAGTAGGAACGATGGTGCATGTCATCCCAAGGATACTCTGGGGCAGTGAGAGCCTCGAGGATTTCCTCATCAGTACGGAAATTTTGTGTCCTCAAATCGGTTGACGAGGGAGTAGTGGCAGAAGAGATCATATAAATGGTATTAACCTCTCCAGAAGGGGAAGAGATCGGGGGGTGGATCTCCTCAATGGTGGGTGGTGCCGTCTCAAGATCTAGATTGTTCATCTCATAGAGAGCTGCTCTGTAATCTGGGAGATCGGGACAGTGAACGGTGTAATGCCCTTAAACACCGCATATGGCACAGGGGTGGTTAGTGCGCACGGATTTGTCGCGAGGCTTAGGGGTTGGATCAAGTTGGACAACCGGTATACTGGGGTCGTCGTCAAGCATTTGCATGTGTTCCTGTACTGTCGGTAACTGAGGACATTGGTGAGTCGCATGGCCCAACTCGTCGCACAATGAGCATTTGGGAGGAGCATGAAACACAGGGGGGTTTTTGACTGTCTTGGGAAGTGGGACAACAGTGTAAGGTTGGGGACCTCTGCCCCCAATTAGTTTGGTAAGAGGAGGGGGGGGGGTTCGTGGAGGACGATGGGGTAGTGAAACCGGGAGGTGGTTGACTAGTAGTGACAATGGGTTGCACCGATTGTAGGACGACATCTAGTGTCAGCGGGGGAATGGGAGGCGAAAGATACCAAACGGGTAATCCTAAGGTTAACCCAGGGAGGCTGAGGGTAGCCATGACCGGGGCGCTAACTACTCCTGAGGGAGGGATGAGGAAAGGAATGGTATGGATGGGTGTAACACCAATGTGACTAGGTACCAAAGGGGGTTTAGGCAACAAGGGTGGTTGATTAGTAGGAGTTTGCGTGTGATGGGACAGGGTACATAGGTCGGACATGTCAGTGGCGGGTGACGGGGGTGGAATAGTTTGGAAGGTTGAGGTCATTGGCACGTCTGAGTAAACTCCGGGCCCCATAGAGGAAACAAGTGAGGTGGTGGCACCCAAAATAGGTTGTTCAACCATGGGGAGAACATTTTTGGGTGCTGCGGGGGCATTGGGATCATAGTAGGTGAGTTGGTCGACCTTGACCACGTGTCGCTCATGGGGGAACATCATGGTATGAAAAATGGAAGAAGCAACTGCCCGCATGGCATACATGTAGCTGCAGCCAAGTAAAAGGTTATAATCAAGCTGTGCATTAATAACCTCGATGTCGATGAGGACAGTTTTTCCAGCCAGCTGGATGGGGACGTTAGTTAATAGGCCTTGTGGTTGAGCCGAACGATCGTCATAGGCTCGCAACGTAGTAGTGGACTGCTGGAGAGGGGGGGATCCCAATTTCTGCCAGATGAAGGTGGACATGACACACGTAGAGGCACCTTCATCAATAATGCATCGATGGATGACAAAATTCCGAATGGAAACAGAAACTTGGAACGCTAAAGTGGAAGGCATGCGGGGTTCGGATTGGTCCAAATCAAATGCCATTAAATTTGAATCATTTGGATTGATAGCCCCAATGGCTGAGAGTAAAGTCTTGCGCTGCGAAGGGCATTTTTTTAAGACTTCTAACACAGACATGGCTGCAGGAGATTGGGATAAGTTATCGACAATGTTGTAGTTTGACGCAGCCCGCGCATTGGGGTTATTGTTGATACGGCAAAGTGGGAAACGAGGTGCTTTGGGAGTGCCATCTAGTGGAGGTGGAGGTATACATAACGCCTGATCAATGGACTGAGCATTAGTGGGTTTATCGGCGGTAGGGGCTTCAGGGGTGGAGCCATATTGGTTCCGCCGGTTCTGGAGGTTGATCTCATCGGAGGACATCATCAACAAGTGGTGGGTACCTGAGTCAAACATTGGTTGATCAGGAGCAGCGTAAATGATTTGTTGTTGGGTTGGCACGTTGGCTTGAGGGGGAGCCAACAGTTGAGTGTTCACTACGCCTTGGTTTGGTAAGGGGTTTTGCAGCACCAAAGGTGGCTGTTGAGGTTGTGGGGGGTTGGGTGGTGCTTGAGGAGATGCATGCCCTTGGCGATGGGCATCATCAACCCAAATTTGTCGAGCTCGCTCCAAGTGTGGGAAAGTATGTGTGTAGTGGCCATAGACCCTGCAAATAGAACAAGGATGGTTGGTTCGCAAATTGGGGTTTTTAGCCTGTTTGGGGGGGCGATCAGGGTTTTGGTTAGCAGGGGCCGCATTATTATTATCGAGGGGATTAGGGGGTTGACTAGCTTGGTCTGTAGGTTGGTTGTTTCCACGATTTTGGCCCCTGCCGTGGTTTTGTTGGCCCTGGTTGGGTTGGTTGTTCTGGTTTTGCTGCGGGTTTTGTTGGGTGTAAACTTGCCCTTGGGCAACAGGTGGATTCTAAGGTTGCGTAGGTGCTGGAGCAGGCTGCGATGGATGATATGTAGGTGGAGGCTGCGCAGGTGCAGCAACTTGAGGGGGTTGCTGATAGGGCTGCGAAGCGGGTTGTGGGTTTGCCGCAGGGGCTTCCTGTGGCGGGTAATAAGCGGGTTGGGATTGTGAAGGCGTAGGAGCTGGTGCAGCCTGTTGGTGGTAGTAGGGCTGAGGTGCGACCAAAGGGGCGTAAGCGGGAGTCGCATGACCGAAACACTGAGGTGGAAATGAGGGTCCATGGGAATGGTGGTGATGTGTCATGGGAGCATACGAGTTGGTTGCTCCAGATTGTGAGGTAGCCCCCGAAAGGTCATGGCCAGGGGAAGGACGTGCTATGGAAAATGGTTGAGGATGCGAAGAGACATGGCCAATGATTCCGTCGGCAGCGTGGGATGCCCCCGGTGCATCGTACTGGGAGGAATCGCCGCGAGGGGCATTAGGTATAATGGTATAGAGATAACCCGACTGGGCGTAAATGAGGTCGAATTGTTGGGCCTTAAGGATGGCCTCTTCTTCAGACTGGGGTCTTTCAGATGCCACATCCTTAGCAATGACAGGAAGAAGGGATTTGAGGAACCAATCTAGGAAGATATGGTCGTCTAATTTGATCTTGCATAAGCTACGGCGTTGACGCCACTCATGAATGTGGTCCATGATGTGGGTAGCCGTGTTTTGTCTGCACGATAGGAGGATCTCAATGCCCGCGTCATAGCGGATAGGTAACTAGAATAACTGCAGGAAGGTTGAGGCAAGGGAAGCAAAGGTGGCATGGGTTCCATGGGGTTGCTCGATATACCACTTGGCTGCAGAGCTAGTGAAGGTGCGCTGTAATAGACGGAGGCGAATAGAGTTGTCCACTATGGAGTTGGAGGAACACCATAAATGGAAGGACATAATGTGGTTTTGTGGGTCCTCACCTGCCTTGCCCTCGAACTTAGGGATGTCAGAGGGGAGCTTGGTGGGCATGTGAGGCCATGCAGGGTCGTGTCGGATAGGGTCGTTGGTTAATCTGGCTAGGTCAGGCAGGTTGAGGCTAGCCATGAATGGCAAACTGGAAGAAGGATGTGAAACAGTAGTGGGTTGGACCAAGTTGGGGCCAATGCCCCCAAGTGGAGGGGTAGTGTTAGGGAGGTTTCCCCCAAGTGGGGGAAATAAGGTGGTATGGGATGGTCCTGCACCGCCATGGGTAGTGTGAGCCACTTATGGAGTGGGAATAGGTATTCCTGCTGTGGGAATAGGTGCCGTGAGGGGAACGGTAGATGGGGGCCCCATGGAGGGCATACCCAAAACAGGTGTGGTAACTGGTGTAGTGGTGGATGTGCCACCAATGGCCCCGACCAAGAAGGGAGTGGAATTCACGCCAGCCATGGGGCTAGTAGGGGCAGTGTAAATGGGGTTCTCAGACTCTGGCTCAGAATCGAAGGTAAAATAAGGGGCATCAATATTTGGTGACGGAGGCCTATGCCGTTGACGAGTGGAGTCAAGTGAGAAGGCTTGAGATCTATGATAAGTGGTATCAAGGGAGGATGATATGTGTCGATGACGGGTGGTGTCAAGTGAACCGTGTTGTGGGGGCGCGCCCCTGACGCGCCGAGAATGTCTCGGGGACTCAATGGTGACAGATGGTGTCAAATTTCTATGGGTTGAGGTGGGTAAAAAACAACTCAAAAACCCTAATGCAAACGAGTGTGCAGAAGGAGAGCTCGAAAAATAGGGAACTCAGGCCAACAACCAACTCAAAACACCCAATGCAACAGCTGTGCTACAATAGGTGGAGTGTCAACAGAAATGGTCAGAATACCAACAAGCAGCAGGTTTCCTAAAAAATGGTGGACTCACTAGACCAAAAGGGGGTAAGGGAGCATGCAAACACCTAACTAAAAGTATTCTGACTCAACTAGACATATCCTTTGCAAGGTGATGAAATCCAAGTCAGACAATATGAATAGGAAATCCAAGTGGCTAAGATATCCCCCTACCGGGAGGGACACCGGGTAGTCAATCCTAGAAGAATGGAAACTAAGATACTCCATTCATGACATGTCCAGAAAGGTGAATCTGCCATTTGGTCCTTTTACCGCAATAACCCTATACAGGGATATCCCGAGAACTGCGAAAGGTAGCCCTTCAGTTACTGAATGGAGTGCAGTATTCCACTCAGGCCTCTGGAACCAGTCTCGCGACTTCAACCCTCCTAAGGGAGAGGCCCTCTGGTAAACTGGTTGTGACTGTGCCAAAAAGTAATAGGGGATTTTGGTTCCCTAATTGGACAACAGCTATGTCTCAAGTGTAAGTAACCGAGGGGTGTTATTGGAAGCCTATCCCCCCGATCCTACCTAACTACAAAGATTCTTTTGTGTTCCCCAAGTGGGGTTAGAATATTGGTTGAGTTAAGAAGTTTTTTAAGGCTCACTTGAATTATGTGACAGAGTGTGTGCTCGTGAGGTGATGAACCCAAAATAGAAGTGCCACACAAAGGGGCAACTTTCTAACTAACAATAATACTGAATTCACAACTTTAACATGCAAAATTTTCTGAATTAAAATGCTGAAATTTTAAACAGATTCTGTAAAAGGGAACAGAAATGATGTTGCAGAAAAGGCTGTAGGGAAGTAGGGCTGTAGGTAGAACAGATGGCTATGTAGGTGCAGAAAATATTGCAGCAAAGGGGCTGGGTTCAAAAACAGTACAAAAAATGAAAAAATCAGACCGTGGGTCTGTGGCAAAATCGAGCGGTCAGACCGCAGGTTTGAGGGAAACAGGCGCGGACAGGTCATGGCTTTCTGGCCGACAGAAGCAGTTGGACCACAGGAAATAGGGAAAAAATCGCATTCGAATCACGGGAAAAGGGTAGACAGATGCGGTCGTGTCGCAGTCAAGGGGCTGAAAGTCGTGAATGGGATGCGGGAAAATGGCCGACCGGCGCAGTCAGATCGCAGCAAACAGGCTTATTAGCCACGGTCGGATCGCAAGTAAAAAACTTGAATCCATATGTAGGGAGCCAGAAACAGTCTGAGAGCTATGGTTGGATCGCAGATAAAGGCCTGAAAGACGCGGTCGGGACGCGACTGCTGAGTGAAAAGATGCGGTTTATGGCGGCCGAAAGGGACATTCGAAAGGAAAAAATGGGAAATTATTGCAGAAAACTAAACAAGCAGCAGAGTCACCAAAACTGTGGCTAGGGTTTTACCCCTAGCTTGTGCAAATGAGCACCTACTAAGGAGAAGGGACTCCTTAGTAGCAGTTCAGTAAGTGTAAACTAAAATGCTAAAACAGAAATTTAAATTCCTCTAAACATGTGCATGAAACAAAAAAACAAGATGTAAAGAATGGCTTTTGTATTAATATTACCTCCAATGTGAAGGTTGGTGAATTCCTTTTCAGTGATCCAAGAGGGTTGCTCCAAGCTCCAACTTGATCCTTCTCTTTCTCCGATGGTGGAAATGGGCCAAAAGGGGCTCTCGAGGTGAAAGTAGCTCAAGGGTGAGCTAGGGTTTCAAGAGCTACTTTGGCAGAGTAAGGGTGCTTATGATTGTGGATGTGAAATAAGGGGTCTCCATCACCTATTTATAGTTTTTCAGTGGTGGAGTGCTGGCCCATGGTTTTGGAAACCATATGGTTTAGGGCAGCTATATAGGGTTTTTTCCTCCTTTTCCTCATTATTTTATATTTTTTCTTCCCTTTTTAGGCTTTTTTGATGGTTTTATGGCCTTTTGGGGGCATTTTAGGCCTTTTGGAGGCTTTTTAGTGGGATTTTTGCTATTTTAGAGGAATTTTGGATATTTTTGGAGGAAAAAAGGGGTTTTTAAGGAAAATATGGTAGAAAAATGGACAAATGAGCCATGTAGTGGGGTAGATGAGGTAATGAACACTTTTTGGTTGTTAACACCACTGCTCCTTCCTTTATGAGGGTAGCTAAGCCCTCCTCTTGTCATTGCTGCCTTAAATGCAGTGGTTGAGCTCTCTTCTCGGTCGCTTCAAGTACTATTTCCCTTTGACTTTCTTGTTCCAACTGCCGTGATTTCTGGCCCGCGATCCATGGTGGGAAATGCACTATGGTGTCGTACCTTTATCGCATCACCAAAACTATCTTTCCTCCAAAAATTGTCCATCTTCTACCAAAAATAGCATCTTTTTTTGTAGCTGCAGGACCCTTCTCCAACATAAATTAGGAATCCAACTGACCATGCTTACCTCCATTGTTTGAACCTACACTTCAAATTCTATCCAGAAGGAGAATGGATTGTGTACTTTTTTTTATTAAACAAGTATTCAACTTGGGGTATGGATGTTGTTCTTGTGTTCATCCAGGATTTACATATATGTGCCTCTGTTCTAGATCACAAAGCATCTACCATTGTGAATTAGCAGTTGCATCTGTGTGTGATGCACAATGGGGCTGTTAGTGACCCCTTTCGTTGACTTATTGTCCTTTCTCTTTTTACTTTATGTCAACCTAATTTTATATTTTATTTTTTATTTGTAACCACCCTAAAAGCTAGGGTTGAAGAAGGACCTTTCTAGATATTTTTTCAAGTTATAAAATCAAGACTTATCCTTCTTTGTACATTATCCAAGAAGCTAAACCTCAGCTTTGATCTTTATGTTTGGGGTTAAGGAATATGCTGCTAGGGTTTCATTGCTTCTTCCCTGGGTTATCAAATATGAGTTTAAGGGTTGTTTCCTTCTTTGCTAAACTGTGAACTGTAATGGCTCATGACTTCTTGTAGTTAACCCCTAGACTATTAGTGTCCCTCTTGCTGAGCCATGATTTCAATCAGCTAACCTGTGAACTATGTAGTGTCACTCTTGCTGAGCCATGATCTCAATCAACTAACCTGTGAACTGTGTAGTGTCCCCCTAGTTGGTCGTGACTAATTTGAAACCATTGTGGGATGGGTGTGATAGTATTCGCCCCTCTTAGCATACCCTAATTGTTTTGGAGCACTACAGGGATGGCCATGACTTTGTTGGAAACCCTGTGGATAGGTCATGACTATAATAAGTCCTCTCCCAACAGGCTGTGACTGTAATAGCCCTCTCATAGCAGGCCATGACTGTAATAGTATTCTAGCAGGCCATGACTATGTTGAAGATCATGTAGGAAAGTCATGACTATAATAATATTACTTCTAACTGGGGCATGGATTCTGGTTAACTATTCCTAACTAGGCTGGGTTGTTCTTGTCTATTAGCTTAACATTGCTAAACCCAGTGGATTGTGATTGTGTAAGACCCAACCTAGTGGGTTGTGACTGTGTAAGAAACACGCTAAGTGGGTTGTGAATGTACCTTACCTCTCTGACCATGACTTGTTTTCAGCTCACCTCAAACTAAGCTGTGGTTGTGTTAAGCCCCAAATGACAGGTCAGCATTGGTGTTAAGTATGTTGAGGTCTTTTGAGGGTGTTTGACCGTGTTTAGGGTTGAGTATATTCTGTTGCTATTCTTCACACTTGATAACTAAGATATATTTCTTACTACTGTAAGTTCATAGCCTTAAATCTAACCTTCTATCTCTCAAGGTATGTTGATTGTTTCTATGGTAACTTGTCAGATATATTCCAAGCTTTGAACATTGGAATCAATTCATTATCATTCTAATGAAAAGGGTAGACTGTTCTCTACAATGTAATCTTTCAAAGTTAAGAAAATTACATATGGTAATTGGTATCTCTTGGTTGCATTTTCCATGTGGAAGTGGAAACCACCCCAATGCCACTAGGATCCTACATTTACTCACCTTCATAAATGCGTCCAATCAATACCTACCTTTAACACTTTTCAATTTCATTTATATAGCATTTAAACTGCCCTTAAATGCTAATTTCTTCTTGGCGTGGGATACCCAGGGTTTGTTATCAGTGCCCAATAATTTTCCAAAAGCTTTCAGTTAATCCATGCGTAAGTTATAATGCTTTGAGTGTATGGAATTACGCTTATCTGCCCTCCATAAAATGCAAAATAAAAATTGAGAATTGTTTCATTTTCACAAAATGCAAAATAAGGATGGACGGTCATGCCCAACTTAAAAATTAGGATTCCAAACTAGATGTGATAGTCAAGATAGCCTATGAAAGGGAGGACATCCCTGCTGTACCTTCTATTTTACATGGATTTTGACCGAGCATTGATTTGTTTAGCATTAAATATTATATGAATAAATTAATGTTCATAAGAGAAAGACTAGGTTTATCTATAACACTATATTATTCTATTTGTTTACATGTACTAGAATTATCCACCAGAGCGGCTTGTGGACATAATTGCAAGGGTTTTAGCTTTAGTACCACCCTGGAGTTGTGTCTATCATGACTCTTAACTACATGCCTCTAATCACTAGCTACATCATGTTCATAGGAGTTGAACTTGAGATATTGTCAATGAACGCACATTGAGCACCATGATAAGGGAAATGGTAAGTTTCAAATATTTTAGGTGCAAGGCCGATGATAGCCACATACATATCTCATAACAATATTTTGCAAGATCTTATCCAAGTTTCAATTTGTTTAGGTCTTCACTAGTCTTCAAACCCTCTTCCATTTCTCCTTGTTTTGACAGGATTCTAGTTTCCTCCAATATATTTCTGGCAGGGGGCACACCTAGAAATGTTGAAAAGAGGAATTTGGTTTGATAACTCATCTTTCACATCTTTACTTAAATTAATCATTTTCAATATGGACAAGTTTTTTCTATATGTTCAATTTCAATTAATGCACATGCATTGACTGATAAATTATGAAGAAGCCATGTCGAATGTTGTGAGTTGAATTGATTCCCAATTCTCATAACGTCTTAGCCAATGGAGAAGGTAAGAAAAAATGAATTAAGAGAATATATTAGTGAAGATGATTCCATTTTACAATATGCTCAGTGGTCCTCTCTTAGGGAGCCTTAGAACGTGCATCAAAATCCAGGATCTAGAAATTTATTTTAAGGGATTTACATGTTCCATTCTAGAACTGTGGCTAGCTTGAGGGGATGGATTGATCTCTTCATTTGGTGTGCTGTCAATATCTATGAATGATAGTCTATTGTAATTCTAGCATGCTTAGCTACTGCAATGTCTAGTCTTTATGGAGCAACACATGTCAATGTTATAGGTCTAGTTAGTCTGATGACTTTTTATTGAAATGAATTGAACTTTTGAACAAATTGTGAGAAATTTGAATTTCATAAGTTGGGTCCATTTAAATATGTTTGGCATGAAATCTGGTCTGAGGGTTTTTACCTAATTGAATATTTGTTTGAAGAAAAAGATAGGGGATTTATATTTTATTTTTTTCAGAACCTAATTGAAATTCTGTTTCCAAAAAAAGACAGAGGATTTATATTTTAATTACCCCAGTTAATTTGGTAATGTTGTTATTAAGGTGCCAGAGAGATCAATAACCTTGAAAAACATGACAATTGAAAGAAATAATTCTGGAACCTATTAATCTTTCCACTGTTTGCTATTACCAAACTCAAAATTTCTTGGAAAATTAGATCTATAGGCAAATCTTGAATATCATTATGACCCTCTGATATTCTTTTGCATCTATGGTCTCATTTTTAGTAGATTTTTTTTGTATATGTTAACCTAAATAACTATAGGTAAACAAACATTAGTCACAGTTGGAAGCCTCTTTGGGTTCTTGCTATAGGTAAACCAACATTTTATTAAATATGTGGGTTCTTACCTAATTCAAATTTTGTTTCAAGAAGAAGGATAGGGGATTTATATTTTAATTTTTTTAGAACCTAACTGAAATTCTGTCTCCAGAAAAAGACAGGATTTATATTTTATTTTTTTCAAGGATAATAATAAATTTGAGTTAAAAGCTTAAAGTATAATTGATGGTATTTGGATCTCCTTTATTTTGTAAATGTATTTTTATAAGTGAAAAATACTGAACCGAATGAAGTTATGATGGGGATACTAGGGCTATCAATCAGCCTTCTTCTTTTCAAGCAGAATGGAAAAACCACCCTTCATGCATGTAGTCAAGATGTGAATGAGCATCGTATTTCCCATAGCCGAATATTCAACCAAGCGCTGAAATATGAACAAACGCCATGTCTTTGGAGGCAATTGTGAGAGATGCACACATTTTTGTTATGAGATGAATGGTTCATAAGATGATGTTGCACACAAAACACAGAATCAAGGCACTCAAAGTGCATAAATCCATATATGAAATAGGTGAGGTGAATTTGTGGTCCTTTATCTTTTTACTTTATATCAACCTAATTTTATATTTTATGTTTTGTTTGTAACCACCCTAAAAGCTAGGGTTGAAGAAGGACCTTTCTAGATATTTTTTCAAGTTATAAAATCAAGGCTTATCCTTCTTTGTACATTATCCAAGAAGATAAACCTCAGCTATGATCTTTATGTTTGGGGTCAAGGAATATGCTTCTAGGGTTTCGTTGCTTCTTCCATAGGTTATCAAATATGAGTTTAAGGGTTGTTTCCTTCTCTACTGAATTGTGAACTATACTGGGTCATGACTTCTTGCAGTCAACCCATGGACTATTAGTGTCCTTCTTGCTGAGACGTGATTTCAATCAGCTAACATGTGAACTATGTAGTGTCCCTCTTGCTAAGCAATGATCTCAATCATCTAAACTTTGAACTATGTAGTGTCCCCCTGGCTAGTCATGACTGATTTGAAACCATTGTTAGCTGGGTGTGACAGTATTGGCCCCTATTAGCATACCCTGATTGTTTTGGAGCCCTCTAGGGATGGCCATGACTTTGTTGGAAACCCTGTGGACAGGTCATACTATAATAAGTCCTCTCCTAACAGGCTGTGACAGGAATAGACCTCTCATAGCAGGCCATGACTGTAATAGTATTCTAGTAGGTCGTGAGTGTGTTGAATATCCTATAGGAAAGTTGTGACTGTAATAATATTACTTCTAAATGGGGTGTGGATTGTGGTTAACTATTCTTAACAAGGATGGGTTGTTCTTGTCTATTAGCTTGACATTGCTAAACACAGTGGATTGTGATTGTGTAAGACCCAACCTAGTGGATTGTGACTGTGTAAGAAACATCCTAAGTAAGTTGTGAATGTACCTTACCTCTCTGGCCATGACTTGTTTGTATCTCACCTCAAACTGAGTTGTGGTTGTGTTAAACCCCAAATGACAGGTCAGCATTGGTGTTAAGTATGCTGAGGTCTTTTGAGGGTGTTTGACTATGTTTAGGGTTAAGTATCTTCTGTTGCTACTCTTCACACTTGATAACTGAGATATCTTTCTTACTACTGTAAGTTCATAGCCTTAAATCTAACCTTCTATCTCTCAAGGTATGTTGATTGTTTATATGGTAACTTGTCGGATATATTCCAAGCTTTGAATATTGGAATCAATTCATTATCATTCTAATGAAAAGGGTAGACTATTCTCTACAACGTAATTTTTCAGAGTTAAGAAAATTACATATGGTAATTGGTTATCTCTTGGTTGCATTTTCCCTGTGGAAGTGGAAACCACCCCAGTGCGACTAGCAGCCTCCATTTACACACCTTCATAAATGCGTCCAATCAATACCTACCTTCAATGCTTTTCAATTTCATTTATACAGCATTTAAATTGCCCTTAAATGCTGATTTCTTCTTGGCGTGGGCTACCCAAGGTCTGTTATCAGTACCCAATAATATTCCAACAACTTTCAGTTAATCCATACGTAAGTTATAATGCTTTGAGCGTATGAGAATTGCGCTTATCTTCCCTCCATAAAATGCAAAATAAAAATTGAGAATTGTTTCATTTTCACAGAATCCAAAATAAGGATGGACATTCATGCCCAACTTAAAAATTAGGATTCAAAAATGGATGTGATAGCCAAGATATCCTATGAAATTGAGGACATCCCTACTGCACCTTCTGGTTTACATGGATTTCGACCGAGCATTGATCTGTTTAACATTAAATATTATATGAATAAATTAATGTTCATAAGAGAAAGACTAGGTTTATCTATACCACTATATTACTCTATTTGTGTACATGTACTAGTATTATCCACTAGAGCGGCTTGTGGACATAATTGCAAGGGTTTTAGCTTTAGTACCACCCTAGACCTATGTCTATCATGACTCTTAAGTACATGTCTCTAATCACTAGCTACATCTTGTGCATAAGAGTTGAACTTGAGATCTTGTCAATGAACACACAATGGGCACCATGCTAAGGGAAATGGTAAGTTTATTAGGACTTATCTGATTTCTATTGTTATCATTATTATTTTAAATATTTCTAGTTTGTCAAATATAATTCTAAAATATAGGCAGAAGTCTCATGGTCACAATTGAGTACCTAGAAGCAATATATGATAGCCATCTTCAATACATATGTTTATTACAAATAGGTGAGAGAGCCCAATGGTGGGAAATAACTTGATGTAGTTGTAGGGAAGGAGACCTTGGTAGAGGATAAATTTGATGCAAAGAATTGTGAATCATTGGTGCTTATTAAGTTGCCAACAACTGACAATATGCATATAGAAGAGTAGGACTTTGATGGCACATATAATTTGGAGGCAATTGTGAGAGATGCATACATTTTTTTATAAGATGAATGGTTCATAAACTGATGTTGCACACAAAACATAGAATGAAGGCACTCAAAGTGCATAGATGCATATATGAAATATAATATTTTCTTATTGTAATAATGATACATGATTAAAAATGACAAGGAATTGAGCATGAACATTATGGAGGACATATAAAGACAATACATCTTGGTCACTTGGGTAGATCCACCTAGTGGGCTTGATATCACTCAAATATGCACAGGAAAATTCACCTAACAACTATAGGTAAACCAACATTAGGCACGTTTGGAAGCCTCTCTGGGTTCTTACTATAGGTAAACCAACATTTTATTAAATCTGTGGGTTCTTACCTAATTGAAATTTTGTTTCAAGAAGAAGATAGGGGATTTATATTTTAATTTTTTCAGAACCTAATTGAAATTCTATTTTTAGAAAAAGACAGAGGATTTATATTTTAATCACCCCAGTTAAGTTGGTAATACCGTTATTAAGGTTCCAGAGAGATCAATAAGCTTGAGAAACATGACAGTTGAAAGAAATAATTCTGGAACCTATTAATCTGTCCACTGTTTGCTATTACCAAACTCAAAATTTCTCAAAAAAATAGATCTATAGGAAAATATTGAATATCATTATGACCCTCTGATATTATTTTGCATCCCTGGTCTCAATTTTAGTAGATTTTTTTTGTATATGTTAACCTAAATAACTAATTCTCATCACTGCCGAGAGGACCTGCCACCTTCCAATATCGTGTACTAACTACTAAGGCTTCTTTGATGCTGAATTTATTTGTGTAGATGGCTTAGCTGAAAATAAGATTTGTATGGAAATGGGTTATTTTAGGTGCAAGGATGATGGTAGCCACATACATATCTCATAACATGCTTTTGCAATATCTTATGCAATTTTCAAGCTTTTTAGGTCTTCACTAATCATTAAACCCTCTTCCATTTCTCCCTGTTTTGATAGGTTTCTAGTTTCCTCCAATATATTTCTGGCAGGGGGCACACCTAGAAATGTTGAGAAGAGGAATTTGGTTTGATAACTCATCTTTCACATCTTTACTTAAATTAAGAATTTTCAATATGGACAAGTTTTTTTATATGTTCAATTTCAATTAATGCACATGAATTGACTGACATAACTTATGAAGAAGCCATATCAAATGTGGTGAGTTGAATCAATTCCCAATTCTCATCATGTCTTGGCCAATGGAGAAGGTAATAAAAATTGAATTAAGAGAATATATCAGTGAAGATGATTCCATTTGACAATATTCTCAGTGGTCCTCTCCTAGGGAGCCTTAGAAAGTGCATCAAAATCCAGGATCTGGAAATTTCTTTTAAGGGATTTACATGTTCCATCTAGAACTGTGGCTAGCTCGAGGAGATGGATTGATCTCTTTGTTTGGTGTGCTGTCAATATCTATGAATGATAGTCTATTGTAAGTCTATCATGATTAGCTACTACAATGTCTAGTCTTTATGGAGCAACACATGTCAATTATATAGGTCTAGTTAGTCTGATGGTTTTTTATTGAAATGAATTGAACTTTTGAACGAATTGTGAGAAATTTGAATTTTATAAGTTGGGTCCATTTCAATATGTTTGGCGTGAAATCTGGTTTGAGTGCCTCTATGTTTCACTTTGTTTTTCATGTAGTGGTGGTAGTTTTATCATATCTATGTAAATCATCATTAGGCTATTCAATTGACGTTAGATGTCATAAACACATTGACATCTAATGTAGGATGTATTTTTAGAAGACTTGAAAATTCATCAGTGAATCCATTTCACTTATGATTCAGTTAAAAGGGGATTACTATATCTTGGATAGATTTTCAAATGATTTATTGTAGTAGAGAAGCAATACACTAGAATGACAAAGAAACGCCAATATCTTGGATAAAGCTTCAAACGTTTTAATAAAGTAGTCATTTAGTTCTATTTTTTGCTTTTTTTGTAGTTATATTAGTACACACACATTAATTGCAATTGCATTATACTTATTTTTAATTTGGTATGAGGTAAAATTAAAAATATATAAGAAAGATGCATTGTGGTATGAAATTAAGAATAACATTTGATATTGATTTTTTTTTCTAGATCACAACAATTGATGACTCTATAGATAATGACCCAAATTATGTTGAGCCTACATTGGATATGTAAGAAAAGAAGATGATGATGGTGATGATTACGATGGCGACAATGATGACGAGGTTAATCAAGATGACAATTTTGATGATCATGAACATGATCTTGATGATGATGTTGGTGGTGCTAGTTAGAGACTGATGCTATGAAGGAACATGATACATTTTGCATTATATTTACAAATATAACTATGATAAATTTATAATTTTGACTTTTATATTTATATATAGAGATTATACAACATTCTTTTGTTACAGTGGTATTTAATTCACATATATATTTGACTTCGCTTGAATTTACTATAATGATATCCATGAAATTTTTTGGTATGTTGATCAAACATTTGAATTTTAGTTGATTTGATTAAATAACATGATACATTTTGGATTATATTTACATATATTATTGATGATATATAACTATGATAAATTTATAATTTTGACTTATGTATATTATTCAACTTGTTTCTTGTTAGTTTGGTATTTAAATCATATATATGTTTGACTTCTTTTTACTTTACCCTAGTGATATCCATGAAAGGTTTTGATACATTGATCAAACATTTGAATTTTAGTTGATTTGATTAAAGAAGATGGTGATATAATTAGTAATATCTTGTTTCAGTATTTATATTGGAAATTGCAAATGTTCTTTTGATTAATAATTAGCATTATATATACGATGATATTACTATTTTTGGATGGGTGTTGAGAATTTTTAGTAAACTTCTTCAGAAATGTTATGTTTTAATTTTGAATTTTTAATGATATTTGATAATTTTGATATATTTCAACATTTAATTGAAGTTAATAGAATGGATGCAAAAATAATATAAAAGGTTATATTTCACTATTAATAATTGAATTTTAAATTCTTAATTAACAGTAAATACAAAACAAAACACAAAATGGATGCAACACTAAATGCAAATCTAAATGAAAAACATGACGCGAAAGTAGACGTCACACCAAATGCAAACACGGATATAAAAGTGGACGTCACATAAGACAATGTGGACACAAAAATGGACATCACACTAAACATAAAATTGGATGAAAAAACTAGACACAATTAAAGGCTCAAAACTATATTCAATATTAGGCCCAAAACTATATGCAAAAGAGGATTCTTGGTTGGACGCTAAAGTTGGCATAAAATTGGGCACATCATTTGATGTAAAACCAGGCACAACACTAGATGTAAAACTGTGAGCAACACTTGACACAAAGAAAGAGTTAAAACGAGATACAATATTAGATGTAAAACGTGACACAACATTAGACACAAACATGGGTGCAACATTAGGTCCAACGCTGGGTACAAACCTAGATGCAAAAAAATACATCAACTAAGATGGAATAGTAGGTGCAAACCTAGATGCAAAAGAAAATGTGATTCCGCAAACTAGATGCAATAGTACATGCAATAGTACATGCAAAAGTGGATTCTCGGTTGGATGGAAAATTGGATGCTAAAGTTGACATAAAATTGGATGCTAAAGTTGGCATAATATTGGATGCATCATTCGGTGTAAAGCCAAGTACAAGACTAGCCACAAAACTGTAAGAAAAAATTGGCACAAAGAAAGACACAAAACGAGATACAATATTGGGTGTAAAATGGGTTGAAACATTGGATGTAAAACTAGATGCAATATTGGATGTAAAACATGACACAATATTACACACAAACATCGGTGCAACATTAGGTGCAATGCTGGGTGCAAACCTAGATGCAAAAAAAGACATCAACCAGGATGGAATAGTAGGTGCAAACCTAGACGCAAAAGAGGACGTGAAATATGATGATATTTTGGGCTCAAACATGGATGCAAAAAAATATGTAAAATGGGATGAAAAATTAGAAGTAAAACTAGATGTAAAATAGATGCAAAAGTAGACATAAAAATAGACAGAAAATTGGGTGCCAAACTTGACGTCAAATTAGGAGCAACATCAGACGCAACATTGGATGTTAAACTGGGTGCAAACAAGGATGTAACCAATGGCGCAAAAAAGATGCAATACAAGATGCAAAATTGGGCACAAAAAAAGGTGTAAAAGAATATGCAAAAAAATGGGCACAACAAAGGAAGCAAAAATGGACGTTTAAAAAGACGAAACAAAAGATGCAATAGACGACATTTTAAGAAAATTTACAATAGCATTTTTTTTAGCGCCAGATTGTTCATCACAATTGAGAAAAAAATACACTAAAAACTAGCGCTAAATTTGACACTAAATCTATTTTTTGTTGTAGTGCATGTAAGAACCTAAGGTCTGTAAAATAAGGCTACCAAAATTACAACGAGATACCAACAGAAACATCAATGGCCTGACTGGTGTGCATGGGAAGGGTGTCTAAGCCCAAAATTATAATAATATTGGCACCTCACGGGGCCCAAGAAGTGGTATTGAAAGAAAACCAATATGGACATAAATCCTAGTTTATTTTCTAACAAGGTCTTTAAGGGTTATCTCCGCAACCAAGCTCTCACACGGCCTTGTGCTTGACTCCTGTGTTACAGGAAATTTTGGGTTGATCCCTTGTAAAATTGGGTTTACCTAATGATTGGCCACTAAGCCAGAGTTCAAAATTCTCTTGGATAGTTAAAACTTTTCCTAATCCAAGAGCCTATCCTAAGCTAGTTTATGTATAACCTATAAAAAGAAAAATGTTTCCAATAAATTTTATATTATGTGTTCTTTTCAAGGATTATATTACTCAAGATGGCGAGAGTGAAACTCAATGATGTTTTGAATCAACATTGAAATAAAATATGATGTAAAATTGTTCAAAAACAAATGCTATTAACAATGTTTTTTCCTTTTTCTTTTTTGAAACAAGTTAAATTGATGAACAACTTTGAAAACATAAGCCTTTTTATATTTTTCTTTTTGGAAATTAATGGAAAAATAAGAATGCAATGAGCCTAAGCTAGGGCTCACTATGCAACTAACTTCCTTGTTTGTTTTTATTTTCAAAAAATCAAAATTTTTATGCAATTAAATGCAAATAAGTAACATAGACTAACTTGAATTTGTATAATTGAAAGTTACAACATTCATATATTTAAAACAACAACCTTTAACAAACACTGCAAAGATGACTTAAACCCTACTTGGGCTGAACTACAAACTCATAAAGACAAGGAGATAAAAAAATTGGTAAAATTGACACACTTAGACCACTTCCAAAGAAATCAGATGTAGAACAATGCACTAGAATACTGAAAGAGACCGACAACCCACAGAGACACTTGCACTTGAAACAAAAGGGCCAAGAAGGAAAGACCTAAACCACTCACACAAAAAAATTCAAACCTAATTCACACAATAAGGACTTCTACAACAAGCATGAATGAAATGCACCCAGTAACATACAACAAACGCCAAGGGAGTAACCCTACATGTGTAAAAGAGGCCAAACCAATCAACTAAGGGAAAACCCTAGCAATCTGGACAACTTCTAGAGGAAACTGTGACTGTTATTAAAGAAAATCATGAATCAACCATGACTTTCAACACAACAGACTACGATTACAACATACTAATCATGATAGTATACACAACAACATGTGATTACAAGTAAATTTTTCAAAATAAAAAAATACCCCAAAGATCCTAAGCACCAAAGAAGGCTGAATGAAAAGAAAAAGTATAGGAAAATCACTACAGAAATAGAAATAGAAAATTTGGATAGGAAATCCTATTGGAACAGACCCACAACAAGATACACTCCCTAGTGGAGTGGTCAATTATCTTGTTCAGGGATTCTACCTTATGAGACAAGGTCTGAGGTCACCACTGTACAAAGTATTGAATTGCAGAAATACAACATTCTAGAGATATTTATGAAGGAAATAGGATAGAAAGGACATGTACCTTATTAACAAAGGTTGATCAAAGCTTTAGTATTCTCTCCAAATGCTCCAGAAGCTCCAAGGACTTCAACACCTGTAAAAGAGATTAATATCTAACCACAATGATCTTAGTTTTTATATAAGGAATAATGAAGCATTACAATTGTATATAAAGATAAATGACAATGTATTTCATAGATCATAACAAATAAGAACATCAATGCTCAAAGTGTGGAATAAAATCACTCATTATTCATAAGTGGTAGAGAATGATAGAACCTCTATCTGTAACAAGCCTCTTTGTTGACCAGAAACTGAGTTCTCTTGCTCCTTTCTCCAATGTATTCCTTGAGCATAACCTTTCTCTTCTAAATTTCTTCCCCATCCTCTACCCCTTCCCTTTATTTATACTTCGAGAAGAGGAGAGGTTATGATTCTTAAGATGGTTAGGAAGGTTGGGGACGTTATGATTTTGAACCCAAATTTCACTAACTAATCATCCTTTTATTTTTTAATTTTTGTCTTAATGTAATGGCGGGTTCATATACTGGTAGCTCATGAATGTATCCCAACTCATATGAAGGAAACCCATGAATATAATATATGATGAACTAACCGTGGGTTTCATATGGTGCTACCCACGAATGACTTGTGACTTGCAATGAGAAGAGTCACGACTACAAGAAAAACTCATTTAAAAACATGAGAAAGGATGAAGGGAGTAATGTGTGTTCAGCTTCATCATAATATATAGTTTTTTGGCTACTTCTATCCATAATGTCATTTTTTTTATCGACGTGCTCAGTGTCAGTACTCAGACAGAGAAGTTCCATTTCACAGTATAACACCTGGAGTGGTAACCATTTGCTGGTAATTTCATTCACTGAACATATATATGAACATGATAGGTTGGCTTGTGATAAGAACCCCTATCTTGTAATTTACAATTACTTCGGTGGTTTATATACTTTCAAGGTAGTCGAGGTGAGATTAGAAAAGAACAAATGTTCAGGAGGTTATAAATATTTACTGCCAATCACCAATGAGGTATCTGACAGGAATACCAGAATACTCCTAAAGGTTCAAACATCATTATGAGAGTTAGTAAATATAGTAATTCTAGGAGGGAAAGACTCAATTTTAAATACATAGCATAGATCTTTGATTGTATTCCCATGAAGGCACTATTTCATATATAAACCGAGCAAAGGTTTTCTGACATATCCAACTTCAAATTCCATAGCCAGAAATCTTGAACATAAACCAATCACCAAATGTAACCAATTTCTATGTGAATACCATGTTTTATGAAAATAAAAAATAAAAAGAAAAATAAATCAAAAAATAAAACAAACCAGAAAAATTCAATCAAGGGAAACACACCTATGTACAGATAAGAAAACACTTACCTCAAACAATGTACTTTTTGAGGAGCTATATGTTCACTGGATAGGTCTCAGGGAATCCTTCCAGTGTCTACAACTAAATAGTACCCAGGATAAGATTTTCTGTAATAGTGAATGGTCCTAACCACAAATGTTGAAACTTAGTACAGTCATTCTTATCTTTGTGGGGTTTTTCCCATTTTAGTACCAGATCCTTAGCCTGAAAATATAGGTCGGTCAAATACTTCTCATCAAACCACCTCTTAACCAATTGTTGATGTTGATAAAAAAATTTCTATATTTCTCTCTCTCTCCTCTTCTAATTTAAGAAATGTGTCAATTCGATTATGAAGAGGAGAGGATTCATCATCCTGTGAGAAAGGTTGAGCTATCTGTAATGATGGAAGGAATGGGTTTGAGGCTAGGATATATTCCTTTCCATAAACAAGGTAGTAAGGAGAGTTTGTAGTGAAAACTTTAGGAGTGATATAATATTCCCATAGGGCATTAAAGAGCTTGGTGTGCTAGTCCTTATGGTGTGTAGCCACAATTTTCTTTAAGATGTTGACCATATTTTTAGTGGAATATTTTGCTAATCCATTCCCTTAGGGATAATAGTTTGTAGAATACTTCACTTTGATCCATTTTTCGAGGGAATACTGAGTAAGATCATTGTAATTGAAATAAGATGTGTTTTCAAACACCATAGATTCAGGGACTCCAAACCTGGTCACAATGTTACTCTCTAGAAAAGACACAACTGAGTTAGTATTAGAAAATATTACAGGAATTTCTTCTACCCACCTAGTAAAGTAGTCTGTTGTAGCTAAGATATACTTATGATACAAAGAATAGGGAGGAGTACTAGGGCCAACAAAATCCAGTCCCCATTATTGAAATGGAAACTAGAGAGTAACAGGCTAAAGGGGAAAGGCTAGTTTCTTTACCTTACCAGCATATCTCTAGCGTGCTTCACACTTTCAAAAAAAGGTATGTGCATCTTTAAACAATGTAGGATAGTAGTAGCCAAGTCTCAAAACCTTATGTGGATTTGTTTATCCTAAAAAATTTCCTCCTACAGGCCTTGCATGCTGTTGGTCTCCTCTGGGCAGACCCGGGTTTACTGTAATGTACCAACAAAATCCCTAGCTCACTGGCCCTTTCGGCAACAGACCACAGAATGGAATGAAGTCTCACCCAAAGTGATATGGATGGGTTAGCTGAAGACTCAGGTGTCCTCAACCAAGTTCTGTAGCATCCTAGGTTTCTCTTGATCCTGGTTAATCAGCGGGATCTCTCTGCGAGATGTTGTTTCTCTCTCCCAGCTGGTTATGCTATTAGACTTATTCTCATCGCATCATGGCTTCTAGGATGATGCACAAACTTTCTCTTCTCCCTTACTCTTTACCAACGATATCCCACACCGCAGATCCTCCAACAGTGCGATATCGCCTTTCTGTGCTGTGATGGTTTCTATAGTAAGACTCAATAGGACTCTCCAACTCTCAAGTTCCAATGGCTCTCTTTCTGCTTATAATAGCTTACTTAACATTCACAAGGGTGTTAAACAACTTCACTTAAGCTTCTTCAGTCTATTATGCTTAACATCTATTGCGCTCAACTTGCTGAACTAAATATACAGGAATCACTTAACACAGTAACTACTACGGACTGAATCAACACTGATAAACTTATATGCATAACACTTAACACATCCAACTCACATTCAACCCTCTACGTTACTATAGATTGAAGGATACCATGCATACATTCATTAACTGTTAACTAAGCTCATGTAATAGGTAAAAGATAGCAAATAAGTAAACACAATCACATGAAACAGTCGCACAACACACGGATTTTACATGGTTCACTTCCAGGGAGGAAGATACATCCACAGGAACTGATTTTTATATTATATCTTGAGAGAGTAAACATAGTTCCACTGCAACCTGATATACAGCTCGAGATATTCTAGGAAACTCCGCGTTCTCAGCTGGGAGCCCTTCTCTTAGATCTCTTCTCTTTATATATTGCTTTCTTCTTACAATATTTCCTCTCTCTCTCTCTCAATCCCTGCAGATTTTTACATTCATGCTCAAGGAGCCAGCTACTGGTTGCAGTAAGATAATACATACTTAATAACAGAACCAGAGCTCGACTCAAAGAATATCTAACTGACTAACTAACTGACCAACTGGCCATCTAATTATCTGACCCTTCATAATACAAAATACATGCTTAAATAGGTGGCTCGAAGGTCTCACCCTGATACAACACTGTGGGCCTATCCCAACAGTAGCCCAAAAAACCATAACTGTGATAGTTGGTGTATCTGTACTGTGGACTGCCGCTTACTGGTCACACTGCAGCTCTTTGTAGTATTCCACACTTCCCGACGCTGATCGTGGGTATGAGCACCACTTCCTTGGTCACTTCCCTTCTATCCTTTTTCTTCAATACCTCGGTTCATTGCTCCTTTTCCTTTATGAGGGTAGATGAGCCCTCCTATCTTCACCACTGCCTTAAGTGCAGTGGTTGAGCTCTCTCTTCTCGGCCGCTCCAGGTACTGTTTCCTTTGACTTTCCTGTCTCGATATAGAATATTTTCATGTAGCTACGGGGCCCTGCTCCAATAGTCCCTTAACACTTACTTGTGGCTTGTCCCCAAGACACTAACAGCTAGCTTCTCTTACTGTAGCTTCTCCTTGGCTTCCTGCGAATTCCTTGCAAATCTTTCTCGGAGTCTTGTGAATTCTTTATCCATAGCTTCGACACAGTCTTGTGCCACTTTCTCTAAAAATAGTATCAACGCTTTCCTTGAGTGAGATCCAGAATAAATGGCGGACCATTTGTAGGCTGTAAACTTTGTTGGACCATCTCACCTCAAATTCTACTGGAGCACTTGTCCGAACAGGTTCATCAAAGCCATCATCATTCTGAATATATGGAAAGTAGATGTCTTTCAGCATACATCTAAGTTGATCTTCATTCCGATAATTTTACTTTACTTGGATATATGCACATTGGTAAAAATTCCATGAGGAGACATGTCCTTTTCCAGCTTTAATGTAACTACCTTCTTTGACATTTTCTATATCTCTCTCAATTTCAACATCTCTGCTTCGTTCCTTTCCTGTTTCCTTTTGTTTTTCTGAGTCTTGGATGCCTGTTTCTTGGTCCTTTTTTCTTTCTGTGAGATCTTCTGGGAAACTCCATGCACATAGCCGGGAGCCCTTCTCTCTCTTATTCTCACTTTTCTTCTTCTCTACTCTAAGCTGGAATTTTCTACTATCTAAGCTTGACTCCTCATCCTTGGCGTCTTTCTGACCTATGGTGCACCTAATTTCACAACCCTGGGCGACGTCATCATAACAGACTCAAGGTCACCATGCTGGAATCATCGCACAATGTCTTCTAAAGGTTCCTTCTCGGACATACACCGTCTAGTGCAGTACTCTGAATTGGTAATGGCTGCAAAATTGGGGAAACTAGCAATCTGTAACTGAAGTATCTCTGCTCAAGAAAAACTCTCACAAATTTCACTATAACTCTCAGAAATCACAAAAGTAACCCTTCTTTGTGAATGATCTATGTACTTATAATGAAGGTGATAATATCTGAAGCAACGGTCACTTAGGTTGGACCCTTTGACAGCATTTATTGCATGGACAAGACAACACCTGTCGTTTCGATCCTCATTAATTGCTAAAAATCCAATCAAATTTCTTTTGAAAATTGTGCACAGGCGTCGGTCTCGACCAAGATTTACCAAATCTGGAAAAATCACTGTACTATTTCCAAATCTAGGGCAACAGATAGCTGTCATATCTGGATTAACTGCTTGGTAGAAGGCGACATGACTGGCCCTCTGTCCCTTCCAAAAATCGTTTATGTGGCACGGTGAACATCGCATCGTTGCAATGCCACATCGCATAGTCCTGAACCAAAAGGTTTCACACCAAGTTGTTGAAAATATGCAACGTTCAAAACTTGCGCAAAATAAACTTTCCTGTTGCGATTCCTCATACAATTTTTTTATTTTTTTTCTCAGGTGTAGACTAGTTATAGGTGCAATGTCTCCTTTCAAATACACTGGACATCTACACAGGTAGTTCCCTGCATTAATATTTGGAGGTGGAGTGGTTGTCACTATAAACTTAAGCCTACTGCCATTAATCAAAGTAGGAACAAGCTCCCCATTCAGTTTACTGAGCTGAACGACACCTCCTTCTGTAACTTGCTAAATCTGATATGGCCCCAACCAATGCGTCTTAAGCTTCCCTGGAAACTTAACAAACTTGCTGTCATAAAGGAGCACTAGGTCTCCTGTCTAAAAAATATTGTTCTTGATGTGCCTACCATGCCAAGCTTTTTCTTGTGCCTTCTACACTTTTTGATGAAATCCTGCGATGAATTTGTCTTCTTCTAAGGCAAGCAGGTGTGCTAGTCTTTCATTCATCATATATGTATCAGCCATCTCGGTAATTTGAGAAATTATTGGGAATAATATATTCCATAGGCATCACAGCCTCGTGTCCATACACCAAGCTGAAAGGTGTGTGTCCTGTAAGTTTCTTGCATGTAGTTCTATAAGCCCATAATACAGCATTAACCATGAGGTCCCAATCATTTCTTTGGATGTTATAGACCTTAGTAAGAGAATTTTATAGAATCTTGTTAAAATCCTCCACCGTACCATTAGCTTGTGGGTGGTAGGGGGTGCTCTTATGGTGCTGTATCTGAAATTCCTCCGTCAAGGCCTCAATAGTGCTATTTAGAAAATGTGTGCCTTGATCACTCATCAAAATTACTAGACATCCAAATCTACTAATGATGTTTTCAAAAATGAACTATGCAGCTATAGCAGCATCACAATTCCTTACTACTTTGGCCTCTGCCCATCTGGTGAGGTATTCTATTCCTGTGATGATGTATCTCGCACCAGATCGTTTTCCTAGTGGGTTGATAGGACCCACAAAATCTATACCCCACTTGTCAAATGCCTGCAGCGTAATCTGTGGTCACAGCGGAATTTCATCTCTCCACAAAGGGTTTCCTACCCTCTGGAAGATATCGCAGCATCTACAAAACTCCTTAGTATCTTTGTGCAAAATAGGCCACCATAATCCTACAGCTAGAATTTTCTGTGCAGTTGGCTTTCCTGCAAAATGACCTCCTGCGATACGTGAATGTGCTTCTCTGATAATGGCCTCTTTCTCGTGCGGCATCACACATCTGCGCAGGACTTCATCTGGACCTAACTTATATAGTTCTCCTGTGATCAAAGTGAAATCTGCTGCTTTCACAACTAACTGTTTCTTCTGCTGCTTAGTAAACTCAACTGGTGCCCACCCTGTAGTGAGAAAGTGGATAATATCTTCGTAATACCCATATGCGTTACTGTAGACTGAAGGATAACATACATACATTCATTAACTGTTAACTAAGCTCATGTAACAGGTAACAGATAGGAAATAAGTAAACACAATCACATGAAACAGTCGCACAACACACGGATTTTACATGGTTCACTTCCAGGGAGGAAGCTACATCCACAGGAACTGGTTTCTATATTATATCTTGAGAGAGTAAACACAGTTCCACTGCAACCTATTATGCGGCTCGAGATATTCTGGGAAACTCCACGTTCTCAGCTGGGATCCCTTCTCTTAGATCTCTTCTCTTTCTATATTGCTTTCTTCTTACAATATTTCCTCTCTCTCTCTCTCTCTCTCTCAATCCTTGCGGATTGTTACATTCATGCTCAAGGAGCTAGCTACTGGTTGCAGTAAGATAATACAGACTTAATAACAGAACCAGAGCTCGACTCAAAGAATATCTAACTGACTAACTGACTGACCAACTAGCCATCTAATCACCTAACCCTTCATAATACAAAATACATGCTTAAATAGGTGGCCCGAAGGTCTCACCCTGATACAACACTGTGGGCCTATCCCAACAGTAACCCAAAAAACCCTAACTGTGATAGTTGGTGTATCTGTACTGTGGACTGCCACTTACTGGTCACACTGCTACTCTCTGTAGTCTTCCATGCTTCCCGGCAAAAATCGTGGGTATGGGTGCCGCTTCCTCGGTCGCTTCCCTTCTGTCCTTTGTCTTCAATACCTCTGCCTATTGCTCCTTTTCCTTTATGAGGGTAGTTGAGCCCTCTTATCTTCGCCACTTCCTTAAGTGCAGTGGTTGAGCTCTCTCTTCTCGGCCGCTCCAGGTACTGTTTCCTTTGAATTTCTTCTCCCGATATAGTATATTTTCCTGTAGCTAAGGGGCCCTGCTCCAACACATGCATTTCAAACAGAATATTGTGAGCTTCCTATTTTTTTAAACACCTAAGGAAAACACCATCTTAATTCCTTCGAAAAAGCACATTATCAATGAATTTGTAAGATGTTTCCTTTAAACTCAAAGTTTTATGCTTATTAAAATCTAAGCTTGTAGGAGCATACCCATGAGTAAGATAAAACCTAGTATCGTCATACCATTCAGAACATGGAGAAAAAATGACATTAATTGTGTCTATAGACATGTATTCTTCTTGAAACCAATGTTGTTCCTTCTATGGATAATTTGATTGGGAAGGTAACAAACATGATCCTTTCCCTTTGACAATATTGGCATTCTTGATCTCCAAATAATATTAATAAACCACAGTCATCCAATCAGATCGCTTCTCTCCTAACTCCTTATAAATCAGAACATTTATTATAGCTACATAGGGAATAATCACCTTCGTTTTAGATTTCAATAGGTAAGGCCTAAAATGTTTGAAAAAATTGTAAATAGTATAGGATTGTTTATCAATTGGTGTATAGTTTAATTTATCCCCTTTAAAAGTGGATCTCATGAAAAAAATGGGGATCTCTACGTCCTTTTCTTGTTTCTAAGTAAAAACAACAACATTAGAAAAATCAGTGAAAAACATGTACAAAATGAAATCCTTGTCAAAATATGGGGTCATTAATGCAGGAGCATCCATAATAGATTTCCTAATCTTGATAAATTAATCCTTGTGAACATCATACAATTTAAGTAAAACATCCTTTTGAATTAGATCCTGTAATGGCTGAATAATCTAAGCAAAATTTCTCACAAATCTGCTAACAAAAATTATCTTACCAAGAAAAGATTGCTTCGACTTATTCGAACTCAGGAGTCCAATTTTCACAATGGAATTTGTCCTTTTAGGGTCAATTGTCATTCCATCCTTGGAAACAATAAATTCCAAAAGTTTAACTTCAGTTATTGCAAAAATCAACTTTTTCAGATTCAGAGAAATCACATACTTTCTACATCTTTCAAAAACTTGTCTCAGTGCAAACATATCATCATGTCATTTTTTTAAATAAATATTTATATCATCCAGAAAAACAAGAATATAATTTTTCATCAAACCTCTAAAGTCTATATCCATAGCTCTTTGGAATGTTGCACTAGCATTGATCAGTTTGAAGGGCATTCTTCTATAGGAAAATGTGCCCCAAGGTGTTCTGAAAAAAGTCTTGAGTTGATCTGAGGATGTGACCAAACCTGATTATAAATAGAGAAACCATCCAATAGGGAAAACATTTTTTCACTTGCAACCCTTTGCAATATTTGTTCCATTCAAGGAACATGGTAATTGTCTTTTTTGGATGTTCCATTTAAATTTCGCAAATCCACACACAACCTTATTTCCCCATTATTCTTGCATACATGGACTAAGTTGGAGATCCACTATGTATGTCTTAATGTAAAAATAATCCTACATTTTAGTAGGTTCTCAAGTTCTTTTTTGATAGATGGTTCAATACTAGGGTGCATCTTTCTCAACTTCTGTTGATAGGGTTTTATATCACGATTTAGAGGGATTTTGTGATGCATGATGGATATGTCAAAGATTTTCAAATCATCATATGTCCATGCAAACACATCTTTGAATTCTTTTAAAAGTTTAATTAAATATGATTCCCTTTATTCCTCTAGGGAACAACTAACCCCTATGTTGATAAGTTGAGGGTTCTGTTCATTTCCAAGATTGACAGTTTTAAAGTTGAGGGAAGAATTGTATGTCTTGCAGTTAGGGTTACCTTTGAATTATTATATTTTTATCATTTAAACAATATGATCTTAGGATATTATTTGAGAGAATAACATGTACAATAATCAATCACAAGAGGAAATAGAGACAAATATTTTTCCTCGGGGAAACCATAAAAGGTAAAACCCCGCAACTTCCTCAGAAATAGAAAGAGCACCAATGGCAGTGGTAAAACCCAAAGACAGAAATATGATCTCCAACAGTTGTTCTCTCTCTCACTTGTGCGAGCTCCTCTTCTCTCACCTACGGGCTATAGCTGGGTGAGTATGCGTCTCAAATATAGAGACTCACTCTCTATTTATACTAGTTTCCAACTTGACAATTACTTACCCGGGCTGACTTCTCTAGGAGAGTGTAATAACCCTAGCGGCCCTCAACTGTGGTGAATTTTCCCTCAACTTACAAAGGAGGGTTAATCTCTATGAATTTACATGACTTGATTACATTAATTATTCTCCCAATCCGAACATCAGGGACCAATGAAATACAATATCTAAAATATACAAGTAAATACATTCCGAAGTTACAAATACATCAACACTCGCTCTTAACTAGGAAGGTATTCTCTTTACATAATTCATCAGCATAAGTCTTTGTCACTGGATCATTCATCAAATTTGGATCATCATTGCTTCCACTATATTAGGAAAATGGTGTTATCTCTCAATTCTTCTCATCACATGAAGTTCTATAGAGCTATCCCTTTTTCATGTTGGTTGTAGGCCTATCCTCCATGTAGATCTTCCTCAATAGAGCCAACCCTTTTTCATGCTAGATGTACCTCTACAAAGCCATCCCTTTTTCATGCTGGATGTAGTTATACAGAGCCAACCCTTTTTCATGTTGGATGTACCTCTATAGAGCCATCCCTTTTTCATGCTAGATGTAGTTCTACAAAGCCAACCCTTTTTCATGCTGGATGTACTTCTACAGAGCCAACCCTTTTTCATGTTGGATTTAGTTCTACAAAGCCAACCCTTTTTCATCCTAGATGTAGGCCTTTCTATATAAAAGGTATTCCTCTACAGAGCTAGACCTTTTTCATGCTAGATGTAATGCTATAGAGCCATCCCTTTTTCATTTTGGATGTAGTTCTACAGAGCCAACCCTTTTTCATGATGGATGTAGGCCTTTCCCTCTGCAAAGTATTCCTCTACAGAGCCAGCCCTTTTTCATGTTGAATGTAGTTTTACAGAGCCAATCCTTTTTCATGCTGGATGCAGGTGTTAGCACTTATATCTGACCATGGGAGGAACCAATCCTACCACCATATTATAAAGGCACAACACTTAAATCCGACCATGGGAGGAACCAATCCTACCACCATGTCATAAAGGCACAACACTTACTTCTGACCATGGGAGTAACCAATCCTACCACCATGTCAGAAAGCAACAACACTTACTTCTGACCATGGGAGGAAACAGTCCTACCACCATGTCAGAAAGGCAGAAAACTTACTTCTGACCATGGAAGTAACCAATCCTACCACCATGTCAGAAAGGCATAACACTTACTTCTAACCATGGGAGGAACCAATCATAGCACCATGTCAGAAAGGCACATGGACTCATCACTTCCGCTTGGAAGGAACCTCAATCTGGAGAACACCAAGCTTCTCCCTGAAGTACTCAAACTTCACTCTGCGTAATGGCTTGGTCAACACAATAGCTATCTATTCATCCATCACAACATAGAGGAGATTCACTACTCCTCACTGCACCATATCCCTGATATGGTGATATTTGATCTCAATATGCTTCAAGTTGTCATGGAACATAGAGATCTCCAACAACTTCACACAACTCTGGTTGTCACAATATATACAAGTAGCATCCAACTGGAGATCAAACAAATCAGGTAGTTGCTTCCTTAGCCACACCACCTCACAACTAGATGACCAAGTTGTGACATGCTCTTCTTTGGTTGTACTCAGTGCTACGCAGGACTGCTTCCTGCTAAACCAAGAGATCACAACTGATCCCATACTAAAGCAACACCCCGAAGTTCTCTTCTTATCAATGGCACTTCTTGTGCAATATGAATCCACATAACCCTCCAGATTAATCTTATGATTCACCTCATACTTAAGCCCATAATCAAATTCACCCTTCAGGTACCTCAGAATATGCTTTACAACAATCAGGTGAAAATGTCTCGAATCTGTCACAAACTGGCTCAATCTATTCACATGAAATAAAATATCTGGTCTTGTATTCATTACATACATCAATGACCCAATCATCTGATGATACATTGTGGCATCAACATTCTTTGATGAAGAAACACTCAATAGCTTCAGGTTCGATGCCATAGGTGTGGCCATGGCCTTGTAGTCTATCATCCCAAAGCTTTTTAGGATCTCCACTGCATACTTCCCTTGTCCAAGGAATATTCCATTTGCACTGTACCACACCTCCATGTCTAGAAAGTAATGCACCATACCGAAGTCTTTCATCTCGAACTTGGAAGCTAGTCTCCTTCTTGCAACTTTAATGAGTTCCACTTTTTCTTTCAGGGACAAGTCATCGACATATAACAGGAGCATAACTGGTATTCCACCTTCAACCTTGAAGTAAAGGTTGTAATATGCTTTACTCTCAGTAAATCCTAGAGCCATTATTAATCTTTCCATCATGTCATACCATGTCAAACCTTAGAATATTCTACACTCACTCCCGCTGAAGTGGAGCATCATTATCCCTTTTCCTTTCAAACTCTATGTATTGAAAGATTCTGTAATGTAGTGACAAGTAGCTTCCTCTGCTACTAATATTCTATGTATCCATCTATTGTCACTAGATACCAAGATCTTCTATCTTTAACCTTTTCAAAAGTTCTTCTCGCACCCATATGTGAGATTTTTATCCTCTATAGGCTTTCATCTTCAACTTTGTAGCGAAGGTTAAGATATTCATTACTCTAGGTGATCTCCAACCTCCTTATTTATGTGTTGTCCCATGGGTGCCTTCTGAGATCATACAAGGCCTTCTTTAATTTTCACACATGACTCTGACTTTCATGTGTCTCGACTTCCAATGGTTGCAAATGCCTCTTCGTAGTCTATGCCTTCTTTCTGTGAGAAGCCTTGTGCTATGATCTTTCCTTGTATCCCACGATGTTTCCATCTACTGCATGCTAGTGTTTCCAAAAAATATCAATGACAATTGAACACTAGCAGGAGTGTTTCTGTGTTGTATCCTGGGAGGCCATTTAAGGTGTTTATAATAATATCTTATTCTTCTTCTTCTATTTCTACTACTTCAAGTTATTCTTTGATTTGAGAGACCCTTGTAAAGTATGATTGTATGATCCTTGCATTCTAGATCTTTACATTCTTCAACTAGTTTCTCAAAGTCACCTTTCAATTTATATTCTTCCCATAAATAGCTTGGTCAAGGTATCAAACATATCTTTATGTTTCTTTAGGGAAGACACTTGTGGTATAAGGTGATCCTTGATTGAATCAGCAATGATCCTCTTGGACTTGACAAAGTTCTTCTTTTATAAGGCTTTAGCCTCATCTCCCTCTGGAACTGGAACCTCTCAACTTATGTAGGTGTCTAATTCATTATCTTCAAGAACCATTGAAATCTTATACTTCCATACTCAAAAATTTTCAACTTCACCAAGCTTGTCATCAAGCTGGTGTGATAAGTCATTTTGAAATGAGAACCTCAAATATAAATAGCAAAAAATTAGATCTTACCGATTTGAGGTGTCAGTGCTAGTTCCAGATCTAGCTAATCTAGGGTTTGTTAGAGAAACACTAATTTTCAAAACTTGGAATATTTCAAACCTGATTAGATAGAAAGATGTGCCTCCTGAAGGTGAGCTGAGAAGCATACTCATTTCCCAAAATTGTGATTAGAACTGCAAAATATGTGATGCCAGTTTTCTTCAATTTCTTCTCTAGAATTTCTTGATATTGTTTCTGCAATATATCTGAATGTCCTGCTCCTCCATGCCTAAAATTTCATACTCAGGTACCTTGGTCTTCCCTCTTTCCAACACCACAGGTTTGAGCATAATTTTTTTCATCAATTGGGATGTATGAGAGTTTTCCTAAGGTGACTTATTTTAGGACTGATCAGAATAGAAAACTTGTACGTAGTTCCATGTGTCATTGTTTCACCTTTGGGGTCTGAAACATTTACCATAGAAAGTATAGTTCATTGCTTATCTAGAATATCTGGTGATATTTCATGTGGACCTTCTTATCCCGAGATATAGCAATTTTCCCTAGGTGTCATTTTTAGGGATGAATCCAGGGAGAGGCTGGAACCCTGATTTGGAGGAATCATATCTCCCAGAATATAACAAATATGAGGCTGAAACATTTGCACAGGGTAAATCAAGAATTTATCTTCGGCTTCTGAGCCTTCTCCAATCTCGTGATATAGCGAATACACCAAAATGACTAGTTTTAGTCTTTTAGGGTTATCTGGTCCAGGGTAAAATTAGGATTTGAATTTCCCAGAGTTTTACCCAACCAAAAATTTCGATCATGGTCTCTAAATTTCAATTTTGAGGAGGAGGGAAATCCTATGCTAGGCTCACTGAAAAATTCCTCTTCTGTGAAAATATCTAATTTCCCGCAACACTCACAGGTCAAAAACTAAAAATTCCCGGAATCAAATTATGCTTTGATAGAAAGATGCGGCCTTCAATGGAGAGTTACACTAGCCTCCTTTTGTTGATTATATGTGGAGAGAGACCCAAAATATAAGAATCCCTAGCTTCTGCAACTTCATAGTGTCTTGTTCTGAGGTTAGCTCTGATGCCATGTTATATTTTTATCATTTAGACAATATGATCTAAGGATCTTATTTAAGAGAATAACATGTACAACAATCAATCACAAGAGACAATATAAACAAGTATTTTTCCTTTGAGAAACCATAAAGGATAAAACCCCACAACTTCCTCACAGATAGAATGAACACCAATGGAAGCAGTAAAACCCAAAGATAGAAAGATGATCTCCAACGGTTGTTCTCTCTCTCTCTCACCTCTACGAGCTCCTCTTCTCTCACCTATTCACTATAGATGGGTGAGTGTATGTCTCAAATAGAGAGGCTCACTCTCTATTTATACTAGTTTCCAACTTGACAATTACTTACCAGGGCTGACTTCTCTAGGAGAGTCTGATAACCCTAGTGCCCCTCAACTATGGGGACTTTGCATCTGACTTATGAACAAGGGTTAATATCTATGAATTTAAATGACTTTATTACATTAATGATTCTCCCAATAGGAACATCAGGTACCAATGAAATACAATATATAAAATATACAAGTGAATACATTCTGAAGTTAGAAATACATCAACATGAATTTGTCCTGCAAGTCATAGTAGTTCTCTATATTTATAAGTGACTTAGGGATAATATTGGAAGGGATATTATGGTAAAATAAAGACTTTTCATGTTCATCCTCATCGATAGCTACATCTTTAAAGATATCCTGGGTTATTAAAAAGTCTAAAATTTGTAGGTCATCATCAAAAACCTCCTAAGCTGTCACAATATCGAGGATAGAGGGTTTGTACATAAGTTCAATGGAAAAAATATCAGGGGACAGACCTTGTGGGGAATGAGCCTGGATGCGGTATTAGCTAAAATATATCCATCAATTTTTTTTGATCTATGGACATATTTCATATTAAAATATTTAAAGGAATTATTCATGTCCCTAATCAATTTTTTGTAATTAAACAAATGAGGTTATAATAAATGGATCTTGTTCCTTACATGCATGATTATGATTTCAGATTCACCATAGCATTATATCACTTGAGCACCTAGATATATCAATTTCCTAAGTCCTTGTACAAGAGCCTCATATTCAACAATATTATTCATGCATTCAAACTAAAGTCGACAGGAAATCATCAATATGGTGCCTTCTAGATCTATTAGTACACAACCTCCACCAACACCACCCTTGGATTTAGATCCTCAAAAAAACAGAGTCCAAGAATATAAATCTAACTTAAAATTAATATTGAAATTATATACATTATGTAAAACATCACCAATAAATGGTACAACTGTGAAATTGTTGATTTGAGACAAATTATCAACATCCTTAGGAGGGGATGAATTGGCAGGAAACCTTCCAAACAAAGAGTCAAAGTTGTAATGTTCTATGGTTGAGGTAAAGAAAACGGTGGTTTCAATAGGATCATTAATATCTCTAATAGTTTCCTTCATAAAAGGTCCCCTTATAGTTTTAATATGATTTGGTATCCCATTGTAAGGGAGCCACAAGTGTGACCAGTTAGTAGCAAAGTAGCCTTCCAATTTTTCTGACCAATCCCTGCTCAACCACATACCATAAGTTTTAGGGATATCAACAACAAAAATTTCAACTTTATGATGAATCCTAGGATCTACAGATAATATCAGGAGACATTATTTAACTCTCCTACCACCCTAACTCTATATCTATCCAATTGGACAATTTGTGTGGGACAGGGTTCCTAGGTTGCATTCAATTTCCTACAGACAGATACCGCCATGACATTGGATGAAGCCCCTTAACCAGTCATACAATTATTGATGTTCCTATTGAAAATTTAAAAATTAAGTAAGAAAGGTGGGACTCTTTTTATGTGTAAATTGAACCCAGGTGTTAGAACAATTACACTCACAAAAATTGTCAATTACACATGCAAATTACACACAAAGGAGACTGAATATGGAGCAGAACACTAATTTGTATTGAATAAGTGTACAGTATCCAACCTTGTGAATTCATAGGCTTCCACAATAAATAATTACATGATAAATTCGAATGCATTGGGATTCCATTCGAATTGGTCAAAAGAAGGCTTACTAAATCTAAGCAAATCCCCCATAGGTGCATAAAGCAGCTTCCAAATCTATCTAGGAGCTCATGAATTGGAAAAATAAATTAGGAAAGATAATAGGTGATGGAAGGACAACTCATACATTCTTTTATTATGAGAAAAGAGTGGAGGATGATGAGGACAAAAAACAAGTTAACTTCACCTAATCAAACTTTCCCAATTGCCTTAAAACTTAGCAAAAGCAGGCAATAAAGTAGAAAAAGTAGAAATGTGGTAGGAAGGATAGGAATAAATAAAAATTGATTCCAAGAGGTTTCCCAAGTGCTCCATGACTCATTTTTAGCAAGTTTTACCATTTTGGACATGTGGAGGACAACTTGCATAAGGTGGAATATGGAAACTAGGAAAATAAGACAAAAATGGATTAATTAATGTCTAAGGTAGATAACTATGGGTTGATTATTATAACACCCCCCCTTAATCCTAACTTATGATTAAAATATCAGAAAATTATAGGGCCTAGAAACAAGGCTTAGTCACCCTTTACATACTGCATGTCCATTTAACCAAGGAAAGAGGAAAAAACCCAGTGGGAAAAATCCTCCCTTAAACATGGACAGTAAAACAAAATTTGAAAATATTGTCATCAATCATGCTTCACAACATGATAAGAAATCTCCAATAGTGATTTGATATTGCTGAATGTATTCTCACAAAAAACTTTGGTGAATATTTCTGCTACTTGTTCTGAAGATGAACAGAAGAGTAGGTGAATGGTGCCATCATGCACAGGCTATCTGATGTAGTGCATATGGATCTCAATGTGTTTGGTTCTCTGTCTCTGAAATAGATCATTGCATATTCAAATGGTACTCTGATTATCACAATATATAGTAGTTGAGTATTCTGATTTGAAGCCACACTCACCAAGTAACCCCTGCAACCATAAACATTGAGTTGTTGCATTTACAACTCCTCTGTTCTCTGCTTTTGTAGATGAGAGTACAATGGCACTCTGTTTCTTGCTTGACCAGATGATTGGTCCTTCAGCAAGCATGAACACATATCCTAATGTTGAATTTTGATCTATGTTGTCACCTTCCCAATCGCTGTCAATAAACCTAATCAAATCAAGATCATATTTAGCTTTGTAGAAGATCCCATGAGTCCTTGTTCCGTGAACAAAGTTAAGGATCCTTTTGGCTTCTCTCTAATGGATCTCATGAGGCTGATCCATGTATCTTGAATCTGCACTTACTGCATAATAAATATAAGTTTGATTATGTGTAAGTTACAGCAAACACCCAATCAGTTTCCTATACAGTGTATTATTTACCATAGGAGAAGAACCTGCTTCTTCAAGCTTAACTCCTGAAAGGAAGGGAGTCTCGCTTGGCTTGCAATATTTCATGTTGAACTTGTTTAGAAAATCCAAAGCATAATTGGACTGATGTAATTTTATTCCATTTTTGGTTTGAGCAATATCGAGACCTAAGAATTGGCTCAATAACCCCAAATCATACATAGAAAATGCATGGTTCATTGCACCCTTCAAGGAGGCAATTTCATCCTTTGAGCTTCCTGTAATGAGAAGGTCATATACATACAAGACAATAATAATCAAATAACCATGAATCAGATTCAAATAAACATTATTTTCATACTTTCATCGAACAAAACTCAATGACAGTAAAAAGCCATCAATCTTGGCATACCAAGCCCTGGGGGCTTGCTTAAGCCCATACAATGATTTCTTTAGCCTGCACACAAGAGATGGATTAGTAGCAAATAATTGAGGCTGTGGAATGTAAATATATTCAGTAATATCTCCATTCAGTAAATCACACTTCAAATCCATGTGATGTACCTCCCACTGCTTCGAAGCTGCAATGGGTAAGGCTAGCCTAATGGAGTCCATCTTTGCCACCGGTGCAAAGGTTTCATTGTATTCTATGCCATGTACTTGTGAGTAGCCATTGGATACCAATATTTCCTTATATTTAAAAGGTTAACCATCATCATCAAACTTGTTTTTGTAAACCCAATTACATTGAACTAGCTTCCTCCTTGGGGGAAGATCAACCAGCTCCCAAGGGTTGTTCTTTTGGAGTGAGCTGAACTCTTATTTCATGGATGTTTTACATATTGTATCATGTGATACATATTAATATTTCTATTGGTATGATTAAACCATCATATATCATTTATCTACAAACAATGGGTCTTTCATACACAGAGCACTCTCAAACTGAGATCTAGCCCTCCTAGGATCACTAGGATTTCCAGCTAGTTCTCCAGCTGCATGAATGGTATTTGCTGCCAATTTTTGTCTTGTAGGAATGTTAGGATATGCAATTAAATAATCATTATCAGACATATCAGAATCAGCAATCTCAACTATATTTTCACTTACATTCAATGGTTCTGGTGGTGAAGAGGATTCTCCAACTTCCACTGCTGCTAAAGGCTCTTCTTGGAACTGAACACTCCTTTCAATGAAGGATTTGTTTGTGATAAAATTTATAAGATTATACCATTTTGAATCTTCATAGTACCCAATAAATAGACACTCTTGGCTTTGGGGCTGCAAATCCTTCCTCTTTTCTGTTGGAATTCTAGCCCAAGCCCTTGAGCCAAAAATCCTGAAATGGGTCACATCTGGCTTGTGCCCACTCCATGTTTTGAAAGGAGTCATACCATAAAGCTATTTATGAGGAACCCTATTCTATATATAGGCTGAAAAATTTATAGTTTTGGCCCAAAACTTTGGTGGAAAAGTCTTAGCCTCCATCATGTAGGTTGCCATCTCTTTCAGTGATTTGTTCTTCCTCTCAGCAACACCATTTTTGTTGTGGTGTGTAAGGGATAGAATGCTGCATCTGAATACCTACATATACACAATATTGAATGAACTCATACTTGAAATACTCACCACCATTGTCAGATCTGAGGACCTTGAGTTTTCTCCCAGACTGGTTTTCAACCAAATCCTTAAAGACTTTGAAGAGGCCAAAAACATCAGACTTGTGTTTAAGGAAGTAAACCCAACAGTACCTAAAAAATTCATCTATCAATGTTGATGCATATTTGGCCTGAATCATTGACATATGAGGAAATGGGCCAGCAACATCACTATGGATCAACTCAAGAGGTGCAGAGGTTCTTTCATGACTAGCTTTCTCAAATTTATGCTCCGGGTGTTTTCCTAAGATGCAACCTTAACAGACTCCTTTGGAAAAATTAATATTGGGTAACCCTATGACCATTTATTTTTCACTAAGATAAGAAAGATACTTATAGCTAATATGGACAAATATTTCATGCCAAATCTTGCTTTCCTCATTAGCATGAATCAGAAAAGCAGAGGGGTTTGATTAGGGTAGGAAGTGTGAGAACATGTATACCTTCGAAGTGTGATTTGCAACTCCTTTTGCAATGACTTTACCACTTGAGATCTCTGTGATCTCAAATTCATCAAAGGATAATATGAAATTATTTCGAGACCCTGTGTGGGTCATCTGATACACTGATAAGAGGTTAGAGGCAAGACCTAGAACTTACAATACATTGTTGAACTTGCCATGGTCATCTCCTAGTACTTTCAGTGAGAGAGTCATCTCCCAGTACTATTGGTGGACCTTTCGACATGTCAAGTGAGGTGAATGCCTCCTTGGTAGAAACCATATATCTTGAAGCTCTAGAATCAATGATGAAACTAGGTGAGCTTGATGTGCCAGCAACCAATGCATGAACTCTCTCTCTATCTTCTGAATTTGATCCTCCTTCCCTCTTCTTTGAGCTATCAGGAAGGGAGATGCCATTCTTCTCTAGGAGTTGGTTCAGCATGCCAATTTTCTTCTTCATGTAGGAGCTTTCAGGATGATTTCCCTTACTGCAGTATGTCCACTTGCTCATTTCTCCTTTGTTCTTCTTATTTTGGGGGTTCTTCTTGGAACCTTGGGGCTCCTTTGCAGACTTGTTCTTGTTTCTCTTTTGCTCAAGTGGGTTATTAGATTTCTTCTTACCTTTTGAATCCACCCTCGAATCTCTAGCAACCAGAGCTTGGTCTTTGGAAGGTTTGATGGTGCCCATCATCACCAATTTATCTTGTTCTTATGTGAGAGATTCCATGAAATCTACAAGGCTAGGAATTTTCAAGGCTTGAGATGTCAACTTTATGGCATGGAAGGTCGAGACAAACACTGAGTAGTTTGGGCCAAGCTTTGAGAGTATGGCCAAAACAAATTGCTCCTCCTTCTTTTCAATTCCACGTTGTTTTAGTTGCAAAACAAGGGCTTTGAACTTGGAAAAGTAGATTTGCAGGGATTCGAAGCTGTTGGGACTCAAGGATATCAATTCATTTTTGATTTGATGTCCCTTCATCTCATCTATCTTACCAAAAATCTCAACAAGCTTCTCCCATACTTCATTTGGTGATGTTAATCCATCAAGATGGGAAAGGAGGTATCTGGATATGCTCAGACACAGGAGACCATAGGCCTCATCCCTCCTTTTGTGCCATTTAATTTTCTCTGCAACTACATTGGGATCTTCTTATATTGCCATAGTTAATATGTAAAGGCCTTTCTCTCTCAACATTATCTCCATCTCTGCTTTCCATTCAAAGAAATTAAATGGAGTCAAGATGATCTTCCGAGATTGATCCATAGCTCAGAAATTGTCCCTTTAGTCAGCAGAATGCTCCCAGTCAATGATGTCGAACCTGCAATAACAAATTGGAATGAGGGAAATCGATATAAAAGGGCTCTGATACCATGTGGAAATTTAACCCAGGTGTTAGAACAATTACACTCACAAAAATTGTCAATTACACACAAAGGAGACTGAATATGGAGCAGAACACTAATCTGTATTGAATAAGTGTACAATAGCCAAGCCTATGAAGTCACAGGTTGCCACAATAAATAATTACATGAGATATTTGAATGCATTGGGATTCCATTCGAATTGGTCAAAAGCAGGCTTACTAAATCTAAGCAAATCCCCTATAGGTGCATAAAGCAGCTTCCAAATATGTCTCGGAGCTCACGAGTTGGAAAAATCAATTAGGCAAGATAATAGGTGATGGAAGAAAAACTCATACATTCTTTTATTAGGACAAAAGAGTGGAGGATGATGAGGAAAAAAAAAAATTAACTTCACCTAGTCAAACTTTCCTAATTGCCTTAAAACTCAGCAAAAGTAGGCAATAAAGCAAAAAAATAAGACATGCACTAGGAAGGCCAGGAATAAAGCAGAATTGATGCCAAGAGGTTTTTCAAGCGCTCCATGACTCAGTTTTAGCAAATTTGACCACTTTGGACATGTGGAGGACAACTTGCATAAGGTGGAATATGGAAACTAGGAAAATAAGACTAAAATGGATTAATATATGTCTAAGGTAGATAACTATGGGTTGATTATTCTAACATTTTATACTAGGATTCTGACTATTAGGATTCTGACTATTAGGCTTCCCATAGGTTTCTAAGGTATATTTTGAACTTCTCTTGATTTATTAAAGATCATATTATTCGTAAAAATTTCCCTTATAGAAGGTATATTAAGAAGTTCAAATAAACAAATATTAGCTTTATCCCTTTTTAAATCATCAACCAAATTGTATTCGATTTTTGGAATTACCTTGTCTTTTGGAGTTACTGCTTTACCTATATTAGGAGTGTATGTTGATGGTGGAGTTTCTTGCAATGTTTCACCTTTACTACTGGTATTATAAGAGTGTTGTAGATCAAATATAGCTTCAGATTCTTCTTCTTCTTTTGCAATTGGTAGTTCTGAAAAAAAGTTGATAGTGTTCAAATGTTGATCATGTTCTTCATCAGGTGTTATGGAATATGTAGCTTCTTGAGAAATGTCTCTACTGTCATCATCGGTAGTTTAGGGTAAAAAAATTAGGTACTTGAAAATAGAGTAAATCTCATCAGAGGTGAGAGTCTCATCAATATTCATAGGAGTTTGATTCTAAGGAGGTTGGTAGGGTATCCTAAAGGGTGTCCTTGCCACACCTCTTTTATTTACTTGGTCTCCAGTGTTACTTATCTTGATATCTACCATGTAATTGGAAATATTTTGCAATAAATTCTTCATGTTTTCCATCTCATAAGGTTCATTGGTTGTTGTGGGTTTAGGGAAATTATCTTGCCTCCTTCTAGTTGTAGAAGGTTGATCTGATTGTACATATGGATTGTCTTTTACACAGAACATGTCTTTCTCCACTAAGATAGATTCTGAAAAAGATTCTGGTAGAGTAGTTTTATGTGCCCTTTTAACCCACATAGCTATGGGAATAAACATACCCTTAATATAGTAGGCAGCCAATAATTTCTCTGTGGCAAGAACATTGGTAGGAATCCTATTATTCAAACAAGAAAACCTTTAGTTAAAATACTTCACTCTCTCTTTTATGTTTATCCTAAAAGAGAATGTATCCATTACCAAATATTTAGGGGTGCTTTCATGCCCAAACATTTGGAGAAACAAATTCTCAAACTTATCCCAATAGTTGATAGACCTAGACTCCAAGTGGAAGCCTATCCTTCAAAGGAATAGGGAAATAATTTGCATACTACGTCCTCATGTACTATGTTTCTTAATCAAATGGGTTGCATAAATGTTTTAATATGATCCTTGGTAGGGTATATTTCATCTGGATTGAAATTTGGGATCAACTTCTCATGATTCTTAGGCAAATTATGTTGTTTCTCAGGGACACCGATTGCATTTTGGTCTAGCCAGGGTATGTTTAGTTTATTAACCATTGGTGCTTCTTCGGATGAAGAAGGATCTCAAGATGTTTTACTATTCGAGGATTCCTTAGATGGTGATCAAGATAATCGGGTGGTGTAGGTGGTAGTCCACCTTATTAAATGTTGGGATGTAGATATTCTTGAGGATGTTTTGTATGTTCAAACAATGGATCTATTTGGATCTCATGAATTACTCCCTGTTCAGTGGTGTTTTGAGTGCATGTGCTAATAGACAAGTTATCAATTGAACGAGCTAAGGAAAAAGCATATCTCAAGCTTTAAACTCTTTCATTCCTCTTCTCGACTCTGGTAGTTATATCATGAGTAATTTATATCAACTATTCAAGGGTGAACGTTCCCGTAGTTGGTGACAGAAATAGAATTTCTGGTATTCTATTAACTTGTTCCAGGATAGGAGTGATAAGGATTGTTTCCTGACTTTCTATAGGTTGTGTTGTAGACGTAGAAGCTTGAATATAGATTCTAGTGATAATTGTTGATCTTGGATGAATAGGTTTACTTGTATTTTGTCTTGACATGTTTAACTATGGCCCTCCTTCTAGTGCCATTTGTTAATGGCCCAGGGTTGTAGGTTGCTAGATAAACTACAAGCTAATCAGTAGGATGAGATAGTCCAAACATAAATGATTCAAATTGATCCCAAGCATATATTATTATATCCTCGAGTTGTTTGATGTAACTAAATCCTATGGATACAAGGACTCTGATGGCACAAGGTTTTTCAGATATGAACTGATCTATTCTTCCTCCAGGGAAGATCTGGGAAAGTTTTATAGTAACTGGAGACTAAATATTTCTAAGGAAATTGAAATAGTAATTATGAATAATTTTAAGTAGATCAATAAGATGTATGGTTTATGGAAAAGAAATAATAACCCAACATATGGAAATATAAATGAGGCATGTTCGCTTTTTCTAACCTTGAATGAAACTAGAACAATGAAAATTTATTTCTTTATCCGAAGTATTACATATGTATAATTGTTCTACAAGAATAATACTAATTCAAAAATCAATATGGGCATAACTAACTGCTCAATAGTTGCAATTAATCAAATATGAATTAAATAAAGACATTTATTCAATGAATAATCAACAAATTAACATTGTAATGAAACAACAATACAGTGATCAGTGTTTTTTTTTAATAAATAAGAAAACTACGATCAATTTGTCAGGAAGATAAAAGAATAACCTGAATCCATGAAATAAATTTAATGAATAACCCAAAAGCATGACATAGGAAATAGTGTAACGTTTATTAAAACTATAAGAATATACAATTTTGCAAAATTACATAGCATCCCTGGTATTTCCTTGGTGATTCCTTATCCTATTGTCCTCCATAATTACTCATGCAAGCCTCCCTATTGGAAGAGATCCTTCCCTTTAAATAATTATTACAATATTTTACAAACAAATAAAATATTCCCAAAATATGGGGTTACAAGATAAAAAATTTAAGATTTTCCAAGGGAAGACTACCACTTGAAAAATACATCCAACAAATCATGTATGTCGTGATACTGGTCACGCTCTAGGTGCAGCTCATATTTGCAAATCAAGGATATGATATCTCTTTTCTTAACCTTTCCCCATTCTCGAAGGAAATGGTCAATCCTCATCTGTGATGTGAGAGGTTCCTCGATCCATTTCTTGATTTTGTCTATGTGAAGCTGACTAATTTCATGAATGTCCTTAGCTTTTTCAAAGTCAGTCTCGATCTGTTCTAGCTTAAGCTTTGGAGGAAGAGATTCATCAATTAGATCCAGTAGTGGCAGGTCCAGAAAACCTAGCAGAGTTTCTGAAGCAAACCATCTCTTTTTGTAGGACACTTTTCCATCTCTAATGATGGACTCTACCAAGTCACAAATAATTTCCCATATTTCAATTGAAACCAGAATTCTTTTCATCTTACCCTTGTCCAATATTGGTAAATAATCAGGTTTTTCCTTGATATACTTTTTCTAATACATCAGAGTATTATATTCTTGTGTCGCTTCATTCCTGCTTTAATTGTGATCATGGAGGAGGTCAAAATGGCGTTTGAATGCATTGTATGTCTCCTACATCTCATTGAATCTTTCAAAAAGACAAACCATTCATTGGTAAAGATCATCATGAATTATGTAAGCCAATTGTTTAATTTCTTCCTTAGTGAATTTGTAGAATGAAGAAGTAACATATATAAATTTAAAAATATTTAAGCTGCTCCTCAAAGGTGGCAATATTTTGTGTATTCTCATCATTCAACCCTTTTTCTTCTTCAAGTTGTTTCTTGAGAATATCATTTTGGTCATGGAGTTTCCTAAAATTCTCTTCAAATTCATTCTTCAAGTCCTTTAGTTCTTGTTGATGTTGTGCATTTGTTTGATCTTGTTCCTGCTTGGACCTATGCAACTCTTGTTCTTTTTCCTCAACTTCCTTGTTGAGAAATGAAACAAAATCATAATTTTACCCTTCAAAGACCCCGATGGAAGCTACAGTTTATAAAGCCTCTTGCTTGACATCATTGGAATCCCTCTACCACACAATCTGGTTTTTCTCTGAACCTTACTTGAAGGTTCCTTCCGTTGATATTTTGGATCACTTTTTAACAACAACCTTTTCCTTCCTAATCCAAAAGTACTACCCTAATGAGACAACAACGTCCTCACCAAAGTCAACTACCTCCTCTACTATTGATATGGTTCCTTCATGGATTGAAACTATAGGTGCAGGAAGGGAAGTGTCAGGGGTATGGATCTGCAAACTGACACAGGGTATGGTAGTGGAAGGTGTGGAGGCATAAGAAGTAGGGGTTGTAAATATGGAAGTATGAACAAAAGTGATAAGTTGAGGGAAGTGGTAGGGATGGAATATCTAGTAGGTTGTGAGACTAATGAATTGGTTTTTGGAAATGTGGAAATGGAAGGAAACTCAAATGTTGTTGAAAAAATGGGTAAGGTTGATAAAGGGATAGAAATAGGAATATGTGAAGTTACTAAAGGCATACCATTAGTGGCAGAAAGATTGTGGGAGAGGTTAATTTCAGAAAAGGTATGTTTAGGAACCACAATTTCAAAAGGAATCCCAATTAACTGGGTTGTTGAAACAGTTGGTGATATGCTGGTTGGAATAGTGACAGGGAATACATAAGTCGAGGGAGATATCTCCTCCTCAATATCACTTTCAATATACTGCACTTTAGTATTTGTAGGTGGTGGTGAATCAACTTGTTGAATTGGATCAACTTATAAAATTGGCTATTCAACCCTTTGTAATATCTATGGTGGAGGTTTTGGGACTATTGCTTGTACTTGAACCTATGGAATGGCTTCTTCAACCTTTTTTCTCTTTGGTTGTGGCACAAAAATTGTTGCTCGTACCTCCACTTCTAAGCTCATTCTTTTTCAACTTCTATTTCTCTTTGATGAATTGAGAAGGGCATGAAGTGTAGAAGAAGGTTGGGACATTGTAGGACCTCCAAGATCAAACTTAACTTTATCCTTTGAGTGATCAACATGAGTGGAAGAAGAGTAGGTTAATGAATCCTTTGGTTCTTTTCTATTTTTTTTTTACCATTTTCTTCCACTATCAATTTGACCTTCATGTAGTGTAAAACTATTGTTTTAAGCTCCTTTTGATACCAGAAGATGAATATTTTCTCTTGAGGTTAAGATATTCTTCTCACCACCTCTAAAAATTCATTAGAACATAGGTAAATTGAGTCATTGAAGTTTTCTTGATGGACATACATGGTATTCATGTGCTCCTAAACAAACTTGTTGTCCAAGAATGACTTAGGATCATGCATCCTTTTATGTTCCTCCCCTAAGTTCATTATAGTAATGGCCTTGCCAAAAATGGAAGAATATGTGGAGTTATACAAAGTAAAAACTCCCAAATTGAGGGTGAATTTGGGCCAACCCTTAATCTTAATTGTTTGAAGCTTTGGGTAGGCCCCATCAATCACAGTATGGAAAGATATTTCCTAGAGTAACATCATGTCTAGAACTATCCTAAGCAGCATATGAATAATGTTGTTGCCTCAAATTATGATGCATAAGAAGTATTCACCCACATACCAATCTCCCATGGTGGATATTAGTGCTTGGACCTATCAGAGAAAGTAGGGGCACCCCCTTTGAATATTTTCATATAAATGGACCCAATTAAATGGTGGTAGATGTCATAAATGTGGGGAACAAAATTGTCGTCCCATAATGCTGAGTAGTAGATGTGGACGACTAGTGAATTCCTTATCCAATTCCATCCCATAGATGGCAATGGAGATGTTGCACAAAATATGTCCATATCATAAGTCGATAGGTAAAAAGATGGCTTACTAGATGTCGGGTTCTTCTGATACTTTTCTATGCACTCCTTCAAAAAAACTTGAAGAATTTGTGCCTAGTTGCAATATTCACGTGTAGTAAGGACATGATGACCAAGGGGAACCCATTTCATTTTAAATACAATACAATTTTGTTTCCCTTACAACCTGGAGATAATTTTCCACTAATAAAGAGAACAAATCCCTAAGCCAAGAGATGGGATAGGATTTATTAGGCTTGGGGATGAACTCTTCGGGGTTATCCATCCATGATTTTATCATCTCTCCAAAATTATACTGGGTCATGGAAGATTCAAAAAATTTAGCATTCATCAACTACTGTGGTGGGCTTAGGGTCTATTCTCTTGCAAATACCTCAGGGAGAAAAGAGGCAAGTTGGGTCTGCATGTGGTCCTCAAAATATCGGCCTTTTGGGTTTGCGTGATCAAGTGCCCACTTGACTAGGTCTGTGTAGGGCATGAACGGAGGCCTGTACGCTATAAAATGGAGCTGGAACTTGCTTATAATAGTGTAAATTGACTGGTCACGAGAAAGGGTAGAAAATTCATCATTATAAAAAATGGCATAGATTCAGGACCAGTCAAGGCACTTGGTTTCTGACACCTGTTCACTGGTGTCAGAGAAAATACTAGCATTAGGGTCCTTTCTCTTTTGTTCATTCAAATTAGTCTTAGAGCTTGTAGTTCTTGACATATTTTCATATTGGGAAGTAAATTCTGATAAAAAATTGGTGGCCATAATTAAAATTTACCCAAGATAAAAATAACAAGATTGAAATGCTAAGAATTGATAAATTCGAGAAACTTACCCATAGATAGCTTGAAAACAAGAGGATTCGTGGGTTGGGTGAGAACATCACAGTAAAATCTTTGCGCAACTAAAAATTAAAACTTGAAATGGTGAACAAATTAGAAAATTTGAATGATTTAAATTAGCCAAGTCCAACACCAAAATAGAGCTACGTCATAGATTTCGAAAAAATAAATGGTTGAAATTAGATCGGGAAACAAAATTGTGGAGATAAATTATAATGAATTTTATCAATTTTGATTTCTATAATACACAATCCGCATTGTGGGTTGTGGGAATGCAGGATGATTTTTGTGAGCAAAAAATTATTACTTTACTTACGCAATTCGCATTACTCGTTGCAGAATTGTAGGAACACAATTTTACGATTTTATTACTTATTGCGTTTCTGATTTCCGCAATCCGCAAGGTCGGTTTTGGAAATGTGGAACCAAAATTTGAGATTTTATTTGCGAAACAATTTTCTGACATCCATAATTTTCATTTGTGGGTTGTGGGTTCCAAAAAGGAAAAATAAAATCACAATGTCCGCAATCTGCATTTGTGGGTTGCAGATTACAGGAAAATCATTTTCAAAACCTCCAAAAAATGAACTTGCACTATCCACATTGCGGATTGCAGAATGTTGGTTGTGGAAAATCAAAAATAAAAATCAAAAGAGATTGCTTCCCCAATCCACAAAACCAAAAAAAAGAGATTTGATGCAATTTATTAAAACCCAAAACATAGTACTTACAATAAGCATGAATAAGACCCCATAAGAAAAAATGATAACCTTCAAAGGTTACCTTTTGATGAATGAATGGGGCTCCCATTTTAGCAGCATAAATTGGATCTATTTCTTCCAGAAATAGGGTGCACATCATCATTGTTCCTCCTTGAAAGGAAATTCTACAGTATCATCACTGTTCCTTCTTACGAGGAAGGGCTATAACATTACTATCACCATTCCTCCTTATGAGGAAAGTATATAACATCATCATCGTTGTTCCTCCTTATGAAGAAAGTATATAACATCATCATCATTGTTCCTCCTTATGAGGAAATTATTTTCGGACTACACCAATATTGTCATGGAAGTATTCAAACTTTACTCGAGACAGGAGATTGGTCAATACATCAACAAATTGCTCATAGGTACTCACACACTAGAGATTTATACCTCCCTTTTGTACCATATCATGTATGTAAAAATACCATATTTCTATGTGCTTTCATTTTTCATGGAAGACTTCATTCTCCATCATATTAGTACAAATCCGACTGTCAAATAGAATCATCTTGGTATCCAAATCCAGGTCATATAGACCTGAAATCAAGTTGTAAATCCATATGGATTCACAGCTAGCAGAACAAGATTCTATATACTCTGCTTCAGCTATGCTAAGAGCAACATTGCACTACTTCGTACTAAACCATGACATCATAGCAAATCCCAGAGAATGAAATCCACCTGAGGTGTTCTTCCTGTCTGAGGTACTTCCATCCCAATTTGTATCTGTATAACAATACAATACGTATTCATGATCTCCTTCATAGTATAGACCAAATTCTATCATACCTTTCAGGTACATCATCACATACTTTGCAACTATTAGGTGAACACGTTTAGGTTTAAACTAGATATTGAATCAGGATGTTCACATCAAAGCATATATCTGGCCTAATATTCGTTAGATACATCAATTACCTAATCAATACAACAATTTTGACTTTTAGGGGTGGTTGTCTTCTGCCTCCAAAAGTCACTTTTAGGGAAGGTTTTGGATTTGGAGGCGATCTTTACAAAACCACCCATAATAGCACCAATGCTAAAAAAATTTACTTTTAGGGGTGGTTTTATAAGATATCAAAACCACCCCTAAAAGTGACTTTTGAGAGTAGTTCTACCCCCCCCCCCCCCCCC
>LPNX010584869.1:267891-288101 GCA_001517045.1 Pseudotsuga menziesii
GGGAATTTCCAACCACGCCCTCCGAAATAATTCCTTATACAAAAATTTGGGGGAGGTTACAAACCCCCTCGTAGGTACCTACGAGGGTGGTTACAAAACCTCCTCGTAGGTACCTACGGGGGTAGTTTCAAACCCTCCTCATAGCTACCTATGGGGGCGGTTCAAAACACCCCATAAAAGTATTTATTACAAGAATTTAGTGATGGTTACAAACCCCCCTCATAGGTACCTACAGAGGAAATTTGAACCCCCCCTAAAAATATTTACAAACCTTTAGGAAAGGTTATAAACCCCCCTCATAGGTACCTACGAGGCAGTTCAAATCCCCCCTTAAAATAATTTATTACAAAAATTTGGGGGCGGTTATAAACCCCCCTCACAGGTATTTATGGAGGTGGTTCAAAAAACCCCCTAAAACTCTTTACAAACCTTTGGGAGTGGTTATAAACCCCCCTCTTAGGTACCTACAGAGGCGGTTTGAAACCGCCCCTAAAACTCTTCACAAACCTTTGAGGATGTGTATAAACCTCCCTCGTATGTACCTATAGAGGTAGTTCGACTCCCCCCCCTAAAAAATTTTACAAAACTTTGGGGGCGGTTATGAACCCCCCTCATATAAACTTATAGGGGGGTTTTTGAACCCCCCTCATTGTAAAATACAAGGGAAGTTTTAAACCCCCCTCGTAGTCACATATGTAGTCAATTTAGAACCCCCCTGGTAGCCATAATAAATCATAATAAAATATATTTTATTTAAAATATCAATATTGCAATATCATTAGGGAACAAAGGAATCAAACCCTCAACCTCCTGCTTGTAAAGAAGGTGTTGTTCCATTGAGCTATAACCTTTTAAGAAATGGGGAAAGGGGAAATATTAACACCAAGATTGCATCATTTGTAATTCTAAGAAAATACTAATAATCCAAACATTGTTTCTAACTCGAGAGACCTAAGAAAGTATTGTGAATGGCTCTTACCTTATTTAGATATATGCTAACTACTTCAAATCCTATGATGTAATCAATATAAAGTAGATGTATGTTAGGAAATTGACATTTATAGTCTTAGACATATAATTATGTATCCAAATGACCTCAAGTTGGAATTTAAAAAAAAGAATATTATGCCACCTAGGAAGACACTCAGTTTGCTCAATTATGATCATGCCACTATACAACACACAAAGTAAAAGCAAATAAATGAGTTTTGGATATCTACATATTTGAATCTTATGTTGTTTTATAAAAAAACGTTTTATAGAATTTTACCTTCTATGTAGCGGGATTAAGATGGGAAGAATAGGGGGACTAGTGCAATCATCTATGGTTTTTTTATCGTTGCAGTTATCAATTGTATAAGATGGTTTTCTTCACAAATATATCGAATACATAGATCTTGATTGTCATTATTTCTATGCTACTATGATTTAATATTGTTGGGAGGCTGGTTCATCCTTATTTCAATGATGAAACCTAATAATAAATTTGATTACTTAAACTCTTTTCTAATATTATTTCACTAGATTTCTTCAACATGACTAGGAGTTCTCCATTTCTTAAGATAACAAGGTCCTCCTGTATATAGGAATTGGACTCATGTATATACTATGTACCAAGGAGTAAAATAGGTCTCAGAAGGAATGCTCAAGCCAACTATAAAGGTTAGGAAGCTTCCAAAAATAAAAAGTCTTCATTCCATGACAAAATCAAAAAGAGTACTCGATCAAGTCAGAATCTTTTACCTGGGTACAAAGTATCTTTTCATGTTCATTGTTATTCTTCCAATCATTTTTGGCATAAAGTCGTAAAATACAAAGATGATCAAGTTAGAAATAGAAATGGTTACATGGATTTATATAATTTTCAATGTTACAAGTTTCATAACTATGGTCGCATAGGAATAAATTGTGGAAGTATAATGGATCACAATGATGAGTGCTTCAAATTTCATAACTATGTACATATTGCAAAAAATTCTATCATGATGAGATATCCTAGGCCAAGACTCACACAAGTATGGAAAAGAAAATATGAATTACAAAGAAAGAAAGATGAGGAAACTATCGAACTCGAACTCAATCTAGCAAATGAAAGAAGAATGTCAAAATAAGAAGGATTATATGTTGCATGCTTATTTTAAACTTCTCACATTGATCAATTGAGATAGTCCTGAGCAATGAAAGAGGTTCTCAAATATAGAGCATAGTGAAAATATGATCCATAATAAAAGGAAGCATGAATTGAAATATGAAAAAGAAGGAAAAGAGCACCATACCAACAAACATAACATATTACCTATTATCAATGAGGTGTTTTATTTTTAAAAAAGAATTATACACCAGGACTTAAATTTGCTAATGATAATAGATGCAACTCACTGATTTCTAAGGTTCTATTTGCATATTAGAGAGGAAAGAAACCTTATGTACTTCTCTTGGAAGTAGAATAGGACATGTTACAACACTTGCAATGTTATTTTTGGTCTGAGGTTTGGATTTCGTCATGAAGTTTTGACAAGACTAAGGACACCCTATTCAGGCCTTGGATGAAGACTCTTTTATGGAAGAATCTAACATATGACTGCTTTAAAGTCGATTTCATAACTTCAACATCAGGGATCAACATTCATGTATCAACGTTTCTATATTTTTTTTTGTTTGTAAATTATATTCTATTAAAAAGGAAGAAAATAGTGGTACATACAGAGTAACAGACCGTCCTGCTTAGGTGGAGTAGATATAGAGTTTCAGAGAAGTACTGGGCCCTCCCTATGGGAAGGAAAACAGGTCCATATGAACCTCCCTCCCAGAAAGAAAATAGGCCTTCAAATAAGCATAAGCAAAAAACCTCCATGGTTCATGGAGGAAAAGGAAAAAATCCATCCAGTGAACAGTGCAGAGAACAAAAAGACAAAAAAAGCTTGACATTTGCAAGTTGAACACCACATGGCCAAGAAGAGCCTTAAACGTGAACCATGTTGCATGCATACAGATGGACATGTAACCGTGGCTTCCACTGTTCATGGTTTCTACCATGGTTCCTCCTTGATAGGACAAGTGTAGCTCGGGGATGCTGGTTGTACAGGATCGCCTGATGATGTCATTGAACTTCCATTGGTTGTCGACATTTCTTCATCCTACATGTGGATTTTTTATGGGAAATGGAGAGGTATTTTTTCGAAATGATCAAGTTACACATGAACTTGCATGCAGATATAGTGGATGGTTGGCAATGAGGAGGGGGGATGGAGCGGGGTGAAGGAGCTGAAGTGGTGGCTAGGGCAAGAGGAGCTTGAGGTGCAATAGCTTAAGGGCCAGGTGGAGCAGCCGTTGGAGGATCCGATGAGGGTTGAACATATTACACTGGGGGAGGAGGGGCCGGAGGGTAGGATCTGAGGACCAGGCACATGAGCAAATTTTTAAAGATCCAGTAGTTCTGTTGACACTCCATCATTCATTTATCTACACTAAGTGCCCTAGACAATTCATCTTCCCAATTCGAAAAAAGTCTCTGCACTTCCTCTGAAATTTCCAGGTCAAAGCCATTTCTTCTAGCTTGAGTCGAGAGAGGTAATTGGCCTTCTGTGTGTGCATTATGGCTGCACCCCCTGCATGGAGTGAATCTTTGTCTTCTCGGCATGGTTGAAGGATTTCAAGGAGAAGAGAAGGGTAAAGGAAAACTTGAGCTAGGTTATGGTATGGCATACCTGGAAAGTGGGGAGCAACACTTGAGCACATAGCAACAATGGAGCATCAAGGTGGAACAAAGAGCGAGGTACCACCCTAGAAAACTGAGCAACAATGGTGAATAGGGAAATGGAGATCCTCTATCGAATATAGAGCAGCAGTGAATATCAGATAAACCCCAGGAGTCAACATCCTCCAAATTGAATGGCGCTTGTGCAAATTTGGGTAGCTGAGAGGTTTATTAATGGTACCTGAGCTTTGATGAGATGACCTAGTCCCATAAGCTGATGAAGAAACAACCACATCTCCAGTGGCATTTAATTATCCTTGTGACGGCATAGGCGGTGGGTTAAGCTTGGGTAGGAAAGGCCTTGTCAACCTCCACCAGGTCCACGTTGGCACTGTTTACACCCACATCTAGGGGTATAACCATTTCTATCTTAGCATAAGTAGAATAATAATTTTAGTTTTGTGGAAGTAGATGTGTCATGGGAATATTTGAATAACACTTGAATAGTTTCTGACAAAAAATCTTAGTGGAAAAATTGAACAATTTGAAAATTTCCTATAAGACAAGCTCAAGGAGAACTATTGTTCTCACTTTAAGGGAAATTGAAGTGCCTTGTAGTGACCTATTAAGGACAAGGATTAGGATTTGATATGATGATGAACACAAGAGAGAATTGCGGACAAGAAAAAATATTGACTGAGAAATGCACACCAACAGTGGGAGTTGATTCTGTTTAGGGGTAGCAGTCAAGACTAAGTAGACCTCTAGCAAAAGAAGATAAGTGTTCTTGAAAAACATGAGTATTTGAAAAATCCTAATAGCATGCAGCATGGAGATGCAGATATAGGATTGAAAGTCCAAATACATTGCATGAGTAAAGAAATCTTGAGAAGCACATTTCCATGACAAACTGTAATTGCAGCCCAAACACATATTGTAGAACATTCAGTATAGAAGCTATAAAAGTGTCTAAAACAATGCAAAGTTCCATACTAAAAAGAGACATCTAATGCACCATCCCTTTTTGTCTTAATATTTTCTCTTTTTCTTTTATATTTTGACTATTTGTGGCCAATTCCAATTCTTATGCTCCCAAATAGATCAATATATATTTGTTTCCTTCTTGATACTTTATGGAGTAGAATTTTTTTTACCATCTATTAGAGGACACATGGTTTGGCCATTTATTTCCTCTTTGGTTTCTTCAAAGTATGGTCCTTTGATCTTACTTGAATTATGGTGTTCTTTATGTTTTGAATATTGACTGTGTGTTGATATCTATAATATATATGAGATATTGTTTTCATATGACTTGTTTATATAAAATTTGATGCATTATGTGCATTTTTCTCTATAAGATTATCTCTGGTAGTAATATTATTCTATGGTTGTTATTTTCTGAATATTATCTTGTGGTGCATATAGGATGAGAATGATGAGATTTGAAGATCTCCTAGTACACTAGTTTTTACTGCACCTGAATGTTGTTTAGGTGAAATATCTCAGTTTTTGCTGATTGTCTTGAAAGATGAAAGGAGGCAACACTAACCAATTCCATTCAAATAAGTAACTACTTCAAATGGTGGGGATTATAGCATAGGTGTAAAAAATTTCTCTATAGTTTTTTTTTGTTTTGTTTTAGGATTTCCCACTCTAGTTTTTCGAAATTAGTAGCTACTATATCTAGGAACATTTAGGAAAACAAACCTAGAGTTAATTCTGAAAATTGGCATCGCAGGAGTTACTTTCCTTGCACACTTTCTAGTTTTAATTTTACAGCCATATGGGATTTCTATAGCGCAGCACTGTAATCCTATGATTTTAAATATTAGTGCTCCCTCCTCATGAAAATAAAATGACTCTAATAACCCAAGGGCACATGACCCCATTTTAGCTTCAGTATGGGGTGATGTGCACATGTTACACCCCATTTTGTATGGGTGTCCATGTGTGATTTTGATCACACTCTAGAGAAGGGGGTGACATTGTTCAGGATGATGTTTTGCTGATTTTTTTATGATTCCTTAACTGTTGGTGGTGGTGTTGGCCACTTTTCCTAACTCATGCGACCTAGGTTCTGCGTAGCCCATCAACCCAACAAACACCCAAGATACTGGCTGGACAAAGCAAGCCCTATTGGAAACGTCAGGAAAGTAGGAGAAGTCTCACTTGAGATATCTTTTTGATGGGTAACCGCTGTAACCATGTTTTTATGATTTGTCAAGGGAATATAGTCCCTTGGCATGTGACTGAGGATCTCGACCAAGTCACGAGGATGGAGTCATTTACACCGAACTGTAGCACACACTATGCAAGTGTTTCATTAACTACTAATGACGCAATGCATATTTGTCATTCGTACTTTAAACATAATAAAATATAAAAGCAAGCTAACAGATAGGTGCAATATAACATACACGCAACAACGATTGCGCCGTAACCATAAACTAATACTCAAAAGCAAAGCATAGTAACCTATTCATGCATTCAGACTTCTATTAACAGTACGACATTCATTCAACCATGACAGGACTTACCTCATAGACAATAACATAAGCATGAACATAAACAACCATACACATTCAATCATCAACACATAGGAGAGTTCATGTGCAAACCCATCTGGGAAAAATCACAAGGAGCTCTTCCTCTGGCATGAGAAATATATGGTTCCTTCAGCTTGCATTTGACTGCAGACTGTCTTAGATCAAGCTTTCTACTCATACTCTTTCTTTATCTCATGCTCTATTTCTTTATTTCTCCTCACTACTGCTACCATCTAGTGATCCACACACGACTTGGATTGAATTCTCTAGCATCTGCACCTCTCTAGTAGAGATCCTCTTCTAGTGCACTTCCTCCGACTGCATCCTGTAGAATTCCCACTAATATACCATTCAGATCTCACATATTCTCTCTTCTCTCTCATAGATCTTCCCTCTATTAACCCATCAAAAGAAACTAAAGACTAAAAAAAACCAACATAAAGCAATAATCACCAACAATCACCTAAAAAGAAACCCTCTGACTATTGAATCCCTCCTATTTATACTATTTTACATGACCACCTAGGGTTGACTACATACAGAAAGTCCGTTAACTGTCACCATCAGACACCCCTCAGGCTATAGTTGTGGTGCTCATTACTTGACACAAGGCACTAACGGCCTTACTTACATCGTGCATTTACTTGTGTGGCATCTGCCGGCTTAAAATGACTTCAGCACCCATGATCGTCCTATCAATTTCGGTCATTATTCTGCACTTGTGCTACTATTTTACCCTGTGACATCTTCCTTTCCATGTAGTTTCCATTTTCCATGTAGGTGATATCTTTTAGGCATATTCCTTCTTCTGCATAGATTTCCTTTTCCGCGCAGTTTTCCTTGTCTACGCAGATCTCCTTGTATGCGCAGCTTTCTTCTATACCTGCCACATGCTTCCTTTTCCTTATTTGTTCTTACATGGTGGATTGATTGTTGCATGTTTCTTCATTTGCACTTATTTCTTTCCCAATTTCCCCTAGCCCAACATGCCCCCAACACTCACATGTGGCTCATCCCGAGTCACGAAGCAATGGACATAGGATGTGGTGTAACATGCATGGCCTTTTCTTTTCTGAATTATTTTTGTTTTCTTGCGCACCTTTCTCCTACTTCTTGCCTTGCGCATTTTGTTACTTTTTTTTTTGGTGGTGTTTCCTACACCGTAGGCTCATCCCATAACTGGAAAAATTGTTTATATTTTATATTTCAAAACTTGAGTTATACAATTTCTTCCTCAGCATCATCTGAAGAGTCTGCTTCCATGGGTTTTTCTTGTGTTTTCTCCAACTCTTCTTCAGGTTGTTCTTCTTGGTCCTCTTCATATTCCTTTTCCTCTTCTTCTTCCTGCTCCTCTTCTTCTTCCTTTTCCTCTTCTTGTTCATCCTCTGGTGCATCTTCTGGCGTAGACTGTTCTACACCTCCAACCTTCTGGTGGAATTGGCCAAAAATGGGAGTAAGCCTTTCTATCTCCCGGTAGGATTCTTCTACCTGCTGCTCCAATTCCTACGCTTAGTCGAAGCTAGGGTTTTACAATGATGCGTTGGACACCACCTGCGTTAACTCATGGATTCTCTATTGGGTAGGCTCAATTAGCCCTGTCGCCCTTTCAGCTTCAACTTGTTTCTCAGTTGTGTCTTTGTTGCACATGTTTTCCTAGTCACGCAGGGTTCATGCCTTATCTTGGAGCTGCTTGAGCTCAGCGCCTTTGGTGATTTTATCCTTTGTTGGTAGCTTATTAATTTCTACCTTCACTGCAAATACCTGCAGGTCTTCTTGTCACACTTGATCAACAAGCTACTATGTAGTCTCATCATCGATGATTTGCTCCCATACCATGGAAATTGCTTCAACTGCCTCTGTGTAGATATTCTCAGCTTCCCTACGCTAACCAACAGCTTAATTTAATGATTCTTTCCTTTGTTGCACAACTTAGGGGGCGCATTCTTTGTTGATGGTTGGTCTTTAATTCCTGAACCTGTTTCTTTAGACTTACGGCCAGTTTGGATAACCGCCTCAGTTGGTGCACAAGTTCTGCCTTGCCTTCTTCTTCCTCATCTAATAGTTCTGCGACTACCTCCTTTATGGCTTCTTCCAGTGAAGCCTACTTTTGTGCTTTTGCTTCTAGGTCTTCTTGCTAGCGCTTGATGACTTGTTTGCGTGCCTTTTCTTTCCTGGTTTCCTTGTCTTCCTGATATACAATCACATTTTCTCAGATTCTCACCTTTGTAGTTGTGGCATGCTGAATGGAATAGATATGCGGCAATGTCAGCTTAGATAAATCCAAATTTAATGTGTCCAAGTTATGGACACTTGCATCTGTGGAAAATGCCTGCACGGGAATTTCTATTCTCAAGGGTGGGAGTAGCAACGGTGTCTCCAAGTTGTCTGATGGGTCTACACCATAGGTCTCAGCCTGCATGGTGTCATGCACTTTTGTGACGGCCTCTTCCAGCTGAGTAACTTGCACATAGAGTGAAGTTGTCCAATTGGCTTGTTTGCACGTGATATCACCCAAGGTGGAATCAGTTATTTCTGCGATCACCTCTCTAAGAAGAGTCAGATCCTCTTCTTCTATTCTCATGACTTGGGGTCAATTAGCCCTCTTTTTTTTCCTGTGCAGGATGCCCGAAGCTCCTGCATCTTCCTCCATGGGCTCTTTTCCCTTCCTTTTTTAGTTTCTTTCAGCGCAGACCTCCTCATTAGTAGGGGTTTCTTCTTCACCATCGATGGGTGGGTTTCTCTCTTCTTGTTCTTCTTCTTCTTGGGAATCATCTCGATGCTCTTGGGTGCTAGTATTGACATGGTCCTAGGGAGGGTTCTCCTACGGGACCCCCTGTGGTACTTTCTACTCTGTAGGAACCTCCACACGCTAGCTAAGCCATTCTTTGGGCCAGTATTTGATTTCCCTCTCGATATTTGCATCTCTAATGATGAAGAAGGTTAAGACTGTCTGCTTCTTGGGGTCATTGCGCAGATAAAAGATGATATTGTGCAGCCCCAGGTGGAAGTTAATGAAAGGATACATGGCCACCATCGTATGGAACAGTCTACATTGTTGGCGCATGATATATCTAAGTCTTTCTCCTTGGAGAAATAATTCAACCTTTGTATCGGTTTCGCACTTTATGTCTTTGTCATCCCACAGGTTCTAGAACTATGCACCAAGGAAATCCACTGGGATGTCCATGGGTCGATAGTCTAGTGGAGGAGTCCAGGTTGCAAATGAGATCAAAATTAGAAGCCACGAGTAGTGGAACTTCACCGTGAGAAGTTCCTACTTGTCAACCACGTTATCCATTAGTTCGTTCATGAGGAATTGGGACCAATTAATGTGCACTCCTTGCATGCACTATTTTGCTAACTCTACTATTGTGGTAGTGCATTCAGTAGGCCTCATCTTGCGTAGAACCTTACCACACAATATTTTTTATGTAGCCCTTACAACAATGTCATCAAGAGAGCTAATGAGGTAGCCCTTTTTGTCGCGGACAAGTTGGTACTTTCCCTTCATGTCATTCTTGTCTAGTTTTTCCCTATATTTGTGCAGGTACAAGGATGGGTCAACTCCTTGCCGCGGGAGACCCGTGATGGCTGAGACCAATTCGACCGTTACCTCATACGACTTGTCCATCCAGAGGTATCCTTGGTGGAAGCATACAAAAATTTACTTGACATACATCCCGACCATGGAATTGCGATCGAAATGCGGCATAAAGAGCAGGTTTAAGATGCATGAATACTCCAATCTGCATGCTTAGTCCATTACAGAAATTGTGTCTGCATTTAGTGGTTCACCAGGCACCATGACCATGAATCGATTTCTGGCCAGCTCCTCTTGCTTCTTGGTGTCGTAGTATTCAAACTTCAAGTCCTGAATTTTGGGAGTGATTGTATCCGAGGACCGTGGTATGCCTTCTAGAATGGTGGGCTCTTCCATAAGCTCTTCCACGTCCAGTGTCACTCTTGCAGCACCTGGGACCTTCAGTGACACATATGGGGGAAGCAAGTTCTTTTCTTCATCAATAAGCTCTCTATCTGCTAGTGGTGGTGGCAGAACTACGTCGGATCTATGGAATTTGGGTATCTTTTCCAGAGGACCATAGGAATTGGGGAGTTCTGCACTCGACTGACCCTTGGGTACAAAAACTTGTGCCCTGGTCAGCTGTCTTGTTGGTCGGGTTGCACGTAACTGGATCTTCTATCCTCCTGCCGGTGGTAGGTGTGGTGGCCTCAGAGGTGCCTTCATCTTATCCTATGTATTCTTCATCTTCTTGGTCAGACGACTGGGTTCAGGGATGTATGGCACCTCTAATATCGGGTAGGGCACAATTGGTGAAACATTGGAGTCATCACTGTCACTGGATATCTCAACAATCATGGGATTCGGCTCTGAGGGAGGGTTTTGGTTCATTCAGTTGGATCAGCTCTCTAGTTTCTTAAATTTATAAGGCAATGTAAAGGTTACAATGACAGAGGAAACTGATATTTATAAGGGACCGAGCATCCAGGTTGTGACTAGACACAATGATGGGCCATCTGACAGAGCACATTGGTTTGTCTTTCATCACTTTTACTCACACAATTAGGTTCAATTATGTAATTTTACCACGTCGCAGTCATCACAATCTAGTTTTCATCAGTTTTCGTTGATCATACCTGCAACCGGTGTTCCATCCATCTTATGTAATTTTACCATGCCTGCTTCACTAATGTGTGCAACCACATATGGGCCTAGCCAGTGTGTTTTGAGCTTACCTGGGTGCTTGCAAAACCTATTGTCATACATCAAAACAAGTCTGACTTTGAACTATTTTGTTCTAATGTGGCACTCATGCCACACGTTCTACTTCTATTTTTCCACATTTTGATGGAAGCCCACAATAAAGAATTCTTCCTCCATTTGAATTAGCTGCACAAGTCTTTCTTCTATGGCATCGATATCTGTCATTTCTGTTAGCACAACAATTCATAGGCTCGACACAATGTACTCCATGGGAAGGACTACTTCTTGGCCATAGACTAAATGGAAAGGAGTGTATCTAGTTAGTTGTTTGCATGTTGTTTTGTAAGCCCATAATACTGCTGAGACTTTCTGTTCCCAAGAATCTCTGTGCACATTACCGACCTTGGTCAAGGAATTCTCTAGTATCTTATTGAAGGCCTCAACAATTCCATTTTCTTGAGGATGGTAGGGTGTTGTATTCTTGTGCTAGATTTGGAATTCTACAGTCAACTCAACAATTAGTTTATTTAGAAAATGTGTACCTTGGTCACTGATAAGGATCTTTGGGTAACCAAACCTTGTTACTACATTTTCAAAAAGAAACTTCGTCACAGTTGCTACGGTGCAATCTTTCATAGGTTCCACTTCTGCCCATCTTGTTAAGTAATCTGTAGCAGTTATAATATAGCGTGCATCAGTCTATTTCCCTGGCGTACTAATAGGGCCAACAAAATCCACTACCCATTTATCAAAGGCCTGTAGTGTAATTTGTGGTGCAAGTGGAATTTCATCACGTCGTGGTGGTTTCCCCATTCTTTGACACTTATCACAATCACGACAGTATTTCCTTGTATCCATATGTACAGTTGGCCACCAAAGTCCAGCTTGCAAAATTTTGTGGACTGTTTCCTTCTCGACATAGTGTCCTCCTGATATTCAGCCATTACCCATTTCCTTTCATGATCAAAGATGCATTTGCGCAGTAGTTCATCTAGTCCCAATGTATACAGTTGTCCCGCAATTAGGATGTAGTCAGCAGCCTTGACAACTAGTTGTTTATTTTTCCATGTCGTATAATCCTCAGGTGCATATCCACTTTCAATGCATGATAAGTGGTCTGGACCAACATTTAGTTGGCCTAGATTTACAATGAATTCAAAGTCAAATTCTTGAAATAGGAGGAGCCACCGACAGATCTTCCCCCCCAACAATGGCTTATTGATGAGGTACTTTAGCACAGAATGATCAGTGAACATTTTGAAGTATCCACCCAATTGATAATGCCTGGACTTTTGTAGTGCATAGATCATGGCGAGCCCTTATCTTTCAGTTGTGGTGTAGTTCTTCTATGTTGTTGGTAGTTTCCTACTTGCAAATCTCCTGGTTCCGTTAATACTATACCAAGTGCAATTGATGATGCATCAACATATACATGGAACTCCTTCTTCCAGTCGGGGAATATTAATATTGGTGGAGTGGCCATTTTGTGCTTTACGTGATCCATACTTCCTTGACAATCTTTGTTCCACTCAAATTTGGTGTCCTTCTTCAGCAGCTTCTCAATTGGGGTAGTTATCTCCGTGTAGCCTCTTATGAATTTTCGATAATATCCAATATGCCCCGATGTGGATCTGATTTGCATGACCGATCTGGGTGGTGGCAGGTCTAGAATAATTTCCACCTTCGTAGGATGGACTAGGATATTGTTGCGACATACTACATGGCCCAGCACTACACCAAATGGTGCGCAAAATATGCATTTTCTCAAATTCAACGCAATTTGATATTGGTGACACCTTTCCAGCATCATGCACAAATTCTCAATATGGTCTCTCACCAAAACAAAGACCATCCAATCATCAAAATATACTTCTAGTAACTTATGGATGAAATCTTTAAAAGAAAAGATTGGTATCATCCCTATTTGTTGGCCACTTTTCCTAAATTGCGTGACCCAGGTTCTGCACATCCCATCAACCCAACAAACACTCAAGATACTAGCCCAACAGAGCAAGCCTCATCGGTAACTCCTGCAAAGTAGGCGTAGTCTCACCTAGGATATCTCTTCGATGGGTAATTGATGAAACCATGTTTCTGCAATTCATGGATGGATTATAGTCCCTTGGCATGCGACTGATGACCTCGACCAAGTCGCGATGATGGAGTCATTTATTCTGAACTATAGTGCACACCACGCATATGTTTCATTAACTACTAATGGTGTAACACAGACTCAGCCTTATTACTTTAAACATAATGGAATATAAAAGAAATATAACAGACAATCGCAATATAACAGACGTGCAATAACGATTGCGCCATAACTATAAACTAATACTCAGAAGCAACGCAGAGTAACCTATTCATGCATTCAGAATTCTATTGAAATTACGACATTCATTCAAGCATGACAAGACTTACCTCATAAACATAAACATAAATATGAACATACACATTCAATCATCAACACACATGAGAGTTCATGTGGAAACCCATCTAGGAAAAACCACAAGGCGCTCTTCATCTGGCATGAGAAATATATGGTGCCTTCAGCCTATATTTGACTGCAGACTATTTTCGATCTAGCTTTCTGCTCAGACTCTTTCTTACTCTCATTCTCTCTATCTTTATTTCTCCTAACTACTTCTACCATATACTGATATGAACACGGCCTGGATTAACTTCTCTAGCATCTGCACCTCTCTAGTAGAGCTTCTCTTCTACTGCACTACCTACAACTACATCCTACATACTTCCCACTAATCTACCATTCATATCTCACATCTTCACTCTACTCTCTCAGAGATATTCCCTCTATTAACCCATCAAAAACAACTAAAGACTATAAAAAACCAACATAAGCAATAATCACAAACAATCACCTAAAAATAAACCCTCTAACTATTGAATACCTCTTATTTATACTATTTTATATGACCACACAGGGTTTACTGCATGTAGGCAGTCCGTTAACTATCACCATCAGTTGCCCCTCAGGCTACAACTGTGGAAATCATTACTTGACATGAGGCACTAACGCCCTTACTTAGAGCATGTGTTCACTCGTGTGGTATCTCCCGACTTAAACCGGCTTCAACACCCATGATCTTCCTATCTCTTTTAGTTGTTATTCTGCACTTGTGCTACTGTTTTACCCCACGGCATATTCCTTTCCATGCGGTTTCCCTTTTTCACGCAGGTGACATCTTTTGTACATATTCCTTCTTCTGCGCATATTTCCTCTTCCGTGCAGTTTTCTTTCTCCACGTAGATCTCCTTATATGCACATCTTTCTTCTATACCTACCACGTGTTTCCTTTTCCTTGTTTGTGCTTGCGCGGTTGATTGATTCTTGCATGTTTCTTCATTTGCGCTTATTTCTTGCGCACTTTCCCTAGGCCCAACAGGTGGTTTGAAGATTCCAAACCGAGGACTCATGAATCATTCCATCCCTAAGCAAGCTGAGAGGAGGCATCCTAGGAGGTTTTGGAAAGTATACCAATAGTGAAAATCCTTGAATCAACATGTTTTGAGCATAACCAGCTCCAAAATTCAACAATAGGCACTTTCATACCTCAAAAAAACCTTGTATAGCAATTTTGGGTTGAGTTTGGTTCTTTAAGCAGCATGTATATTGAGCCTTAGCAAGAATATAATTCATTTTGGGTAGTGTCCTTGAAATTTTTGGACATTGTTAACCATAAAAAGAGGTAAAACTAAACCCTAGAATAAATCTAGGAAGTGTTGAGTGCATGTGGTAAGAAGCACTATGAATAATAGAATTGATCATCCTTGTACACCTTTCCAGCACTAACTAGGCCTATCTCTAAATATGGTCTGAATTGGAGGGTTAAAAGACAATTCTAGGCATGAACAACCTTATGAAAAGTGATGAACAAAGGAAAACATAGGCTTGAAGTAATGTTGTGTTGAATTTGAGGGTTAAAATTGAATTAAGAAACAATTGTGGGCATGGATATGGACACAAAGAGAATACCTGGAAACTACAACAACATCAAGCCTTCATTCTTGGCACAAATAATGGTTGTTGATGTCATTCTAACTTCTAAACTCCCAATCTACAGTTTACAGCAGTATTATGAACTTTGGGTGTTTTTTCTCTACAAAAACAGTGTAAATAGACCCCAAAAAAGTTAAAATAGATTTGAGTTAATTTGAGATCCCAAAAACCAAATCTGAGTGCGATTTAAGTCATTCTAGGTATCTTTATGAGATCTTTTCATGATGAAATCTCATCTCTTCCAAGTTGAAGTAACTATGGGCAGTCCAAGGGCATCAACAATAGCTCACATAACCTTCAAAATTGTGCATTAGGGAGTTGAATGACTATTTCACCTTTCAAAACTCCCTTGATCTTCATCGCTTAAGGCTTGGGCATACTTTATTGAGGTTTGAAGCCTGCATGATGGTACCTGCCCCTCAAAAAGGTGTTATTCCAGTGTTTGAACCCCAATAACTAGGCCTTGGAATAGGATTCTACCTTCTAGAAGGGAATTTTCAAACAAATTTTTTTCTAATGAATGTCATCCTACAGTCTCATGAAGAATCGTCCCACTTTGATATGATTTGTAAGTGTTTTGTAGCATTCCAAGGAGGCCAATTTATGGCCCGGATTATATAATGGAGATCACCTTGTATTAAAACATCTCTCTTCCTTAATAGTATCGTTTGTGATGAAACACTAACTCACTTAAGGAAATCTTCTTGGTAATAAAGCAACATCCCCCTTAGCGGGGAGTTAAGGACTAAGGCACGTGGATAAAATTTGGAGGAGGATTATTGAGATTTGGAGGCTCGCTTCATGTTACTCCATCGTATTTAATTCATTTGTGTAGAAAACACCCTCTTTTATGGGATATCCACTTAATGTTTGACGAAAATGTACATACTTGGAGGGCTCCTAGATGCCTTTTATTGACATGTGAACATCCCTTGGTCACTTCATGAACACCTTGGGTTTCTTTGTGAACATTGTTTGTGAAGCAAACCCTCTTGGAAGCCATTGGAGATTGAACATTGATGAAGAATTCTTCTTGAAAGACCTCCGAAGTCCATATGGCATAATATTATCATTTTACCCCTTGCTTGAGGAGCCCCCTCATTTTGGCACCTCATGTATCTTATGTATTATACATATGGCTTTGGCCACTTTATTTTATTGCTTAGTTAGGATTTTGTTAGAAGCAGGGATTTTGTATTATTTTACCCCACCCTCTACTAGATCTAAAAAATAATGATATTTTATATTGAAGGAAATTTTAGATCCTCCTATATAAATAGAGCTAGTTCATTATTTGAACTCATGTTTGGATCTTGGAAGCTTTCTCTCTTTTGCAGCTTCATTAGAAAATCTTTCTTTAGAGAATATTTTGTCTAGCAATTTCTCTCTTGTGTTTATCTATTGGAGATCATATTTGGTAGAATTGTCCATGTTACTTCACTTGAGATACTTTATGGGAATTATTTTCTAAGTAGATTGGATCTTGAATAAGGTTTTACTTTTTATTTTGATGACACTCTAGAGGAGTGTTATCCACCTGAATGGTGTGATTTGTCAAATTTTCAATCATGGAGGACCAACCTATTAGAAGGTTTAGAAGGTTGCAAAACATTCCTCCTCTTGTCACATTGGAGCCTCCACCGCCACCCCAAAGGCGGAGATTAGACACGAACGGTTCATTTGAACTGGTCGGAATAAATGAATTTCTTGGTGAACCAAAACTGATAGCTAATCGTTTTGATCTTGATACAGTTGAGATAGAATAATTGTAGACTGACGAGTTTGCAAGGAACTTTAACACCCCCTTGATTGATTTAAATGATGCTGTGATCGTTTAGGTTAGACCTTTTGATTCACCTGTATTAGGTGTCCTTATGGGTAGGATCATATCTTCTGTGGAAGAAAGACCTTTTGTGTTCACCTCAGCCGTTTCGGTTGAAGGGGTACTACCTCCCTCAGTAAGTTCCCCTAGATCTAGTACACCTTCTACACCTTTGACTCCAGCGAGCCGGGTGGTTCAACCACCAGCTCACTCAAACATAGCAGGTACTTCTGGTGACATGGTTACTGGGATCCCCAATATACCTACTATTCCTTCTTCCTTTCCATATACTACCCAGAGCGGTCTGGTAGGATCCTTGGCATTTGTCCAAGGATTTCCTTGGAATGGGGGGCACATTCCCCCATCCAGTCCATACGTAGGTCCATCACCTTCCTATCTAGGAGTGCATTTTGGGAACAATACCTCTTATGGGAAAAGTTTCCAAACTCCAATTTCAGTTCCGTTTACGAGCTCTACCTTTTCGTTGTTTAGCGGAGGGATACCGGCTCCTGTCTTTCAGACCCCTGTTTCTATGGGGATGGCCCAAACTTCTTACATTGTACCTCCCACACACAATCCTATAGCTTATGGATGGAATCCATTTCAGAGTAATCTACCCACTTCACAACTGGTGGCAGGGGGAAACCCCACTTTTACCCATGGGCATTCGGGGGCAGGTCCCTCTAATCCCTAGGTTGGCACATTTAGTTCCCTGGTTCAACCCAAAATTCCATGCCTGGAAACTTTAAACTTTCCAGATTTGTCAAAATTGATGAACGACTTGGTGAGGGATGACCCCGTGTGGCCACCTGTTCCCACCAAATTGCCATCGAACATCCCTAAGTTTGAAGGAAAAGTTGGTGAATATCCCAGGGCTCATGCCACCACATTCCATTTATGGTGTTCTTTGAATTCACTGAATGAAGATTTAGTTAGGTTGAGGGTAATCCAGAGAACCTTGACAGGTACCACGGAAAAATGCTATATCGAATTGCCTTCTACTGCTTTCAGTAGTTTCTGGGACTTGGCTAGTGAATTTCTTAGCCACTTTCAGCTTCTGGTCTGATATGATTTTAGAACGGACTTGTTATATACCTTTAGGTAGAACAAGGCTACCCACATCTCATATCACATCCAAGAGTGGAGAAGGCAAAAGAGCCTTATAAAATCCACTATCCCTCCTGAGTTCCTTTTAGAGTGGTTCCTTAAATCCCTGTTGCCCTACATATCTAAGGACGTATCCACCTCAGGAGTGATGAATGAAGAAGAATCCATTCTCAGGGCCCAACAACTGAATTTGATTTATTCACAATCTGGGATCTTGTATGAGATCATCCTTGAGGCACCGAGGCCTACGCACGATGCGGAGAAGCCTAAGCCTGGACCCCATGCCGATGGTGTGGTTGGGTCTGTTAACTCTCCTACCGTAGAATATTTGGCTAAGCAAATTCACCAGTTGTCTATCAAGCAGTCTATAGTGGAGGCAGCAAAGGCTACCCCCTCCTCCCAGAGTGCAAATGTTTTTGCGCAAACCTCTCAGAAGGGAAATCAGCAGCCCGGCGGGAAGAAAAAGAAAGGTAAGAAGGGAGAGGGAAATCAAAACAAGCAAAATCCCGTGAAAAATGCTAATGGGGGAAAGAAAGAAAAGAAGAAGGTCAAGTTCTCATGTAAGTTGTACAATGAGGTCCACCTTAGTCACCTTTGTCCCCTTATGGATCAAGCCCAGAAGCTGCTTAAAGCTCAACAACCGACTGTCCTGAAGGATCCTTTTCCCCAAGGACAGAACTCTGCTTCAGCTTCTAATGTAGCAAGGGGCACTCAAACTACCCCTGACCCAAACTATATCAACATGGTTTGATCTTCGACATTGTTGCAGACAAGAAATAAAAATTATGAGAAAGAGACTCTTGAGAAGGGTAAAGTTCTAGGTGAAACTTCTAACCCTCTCACAATAGAAAACCCTACTGAAACTATGCCGAAGATACCGAAAGGTGTCTTCAAGAAGACCTTGCATAACCCTAATGCTAGGGCTGCTTCAAACTACTCCATGGTTGAATATTTAGCTCAAACCCCATGTGCAATTTCAACTTTAGAGGTGTTACAAAGTTGTCCTGCCCAGCGGGATGCTCTCTTAGCAACTTTAGGCAGCATGGAATCTTCGAGTCTCATGGTGAAATTTCATTTGTCTGATGTTAAAATTCACCTACCTTACCATGTAGCCTTATTAATAGATGTCGTCCATGGTGGTAAGACCATTGGAAGGGCAGTTGTTGATGAGGGGGATTCTACATGTGTTATGTCCTTGGAATGTTGGAAAGCTCTCGAATCCCCAGAGATGGTCCCATCAAACACTCTGCTTACTGCTTTTGATGGAAGGTCCTTATGTCCGCATGGTATCTTGCAAGATTTTGAAATTAAGTTGGTAGGAAAAGCATTGTCTTTTGAGGTAGAAGTGATTGATGCTCCTTTGGACTACAATTTGCTTCTAGGAAGGAATTGGACTTATGCGATGTTCGCTATCACGTCAGCCGTCTTTCGTGTAGTGGTTTTTCCACATGAGGGAAAGTTGGTTACTATTGACCAACTTGATTTTACCCGAAAAGGTCGTTTAGAGTCTAATGAGTCCGCTGTGCCATTGGTTGATCAGGTCAAACCTGCTGCACAGATCTTCGGGGATGGAATGTACACATCACTGATGGGCACATTTGATTTTCCAACCCCGGTTAATTATATCGGTTCTACTAGTGTGGGGAAGTCCATAGCTACGGTTGTCGATAGGACTGATCCTTGGGTTCTCCCAACCCCCCATGAACCGGAAGTGCCGTTATCAGCAGTGGAGGTCACTTATCAAGCTATCACTCAAGCCACTATTGATCCCATTCCAAATCCTCTAACAGTCTCAGATGATCTGGAAGAAGTCCATTTTCCCACATGAGCGGAAAAATCTTCACACTCTATATATTGTTTAGAAATGGTTTTACCTTCTGATGAAGCCATTCTAGAAGCCATGAGTAGACATGGTAAGATTTGTGAGGATCTTCATCATCGATCCTATTTTCTTCCAGAACTAAGCATAATAGAAAATCAAGAGTTTCATTTGAGACTGTCAGAAGATGTTGATATACCTATAAATCCCTTGCCTAGGAAAGGAAGGTTTGCCGAGGGGAATATGGCAAATATTTCCACCACTATACCTATTAACATCTCTGTGAACCCTGATGTCATGGAAAACATATATATATGTGCAAACTACTCTCCTAAAGAGATTTCCATCTATACTGCCCTTTTTAAGGAATTCCACGATAAACCACTTATACTATGAAACGAGAACTCGACACAGTTCTCGTTTTTCTCTCTCCTAATTTTAGTAGCTATTTTTACCCCCGTTTCAAAAATGGTTG
>LPNX010584896.1:6898-137584 GCA_001517045.1 Pseudotsuga menziesii
AGGGGACTGCCTCATGACTCTTATTAGTTCTTCCAATTAGAAGCATCAGGGTACAAAGTAATACAAGTGGTTCTCCCGATAGGACCATCGGGGACCACAAAAGATACATATAGAATATTCTTCGAAGTTACAATATTTCAACACTCCCCCTTAACGAGAAGGGTATTCTACAACAACATCAACAACAACAATAGTAGGAGAGAGATAGAGGACATCATCAACATCAGCAGGGTAACACATCTATAAATCATTGGAAGCTTTTCAACATCATGTAGTCTTCATCTTCAATATTCATTCTTTAGTAACAATAACACTCTGACAGTTTTGATCAGCAACAACTTCTTCAGTATTTTTACTTCTCGAACAGCGTCGTCATCATCATCATATTATGATCTTACGATCAGCAACATCACCATCAGCACTTTGATCTTTCGATCAACATCAACATCTTCAATACTTTGACCTCTCGATCAGCAACAACTTCATCAACAGCTTCAGTACTTTGATCTTTCGATCAACAACATCTTCAGTATTTTGATCTTTTGATCAGCAACATCTTCAGTACTTTGACCTTTCGATCAGCAACATCTTCAACACTTTGACCTTTCGATCAACAGCAACATCATCATCATACTCTGATCTTTCGATCAGATACATCATCATGAAAACATCATCATCATCAAAATATCATTATTGTCAAAACATCAACATCATCAAAATATCAACATCATCATCATCAAAATATCAACATCAAAGTATCATCATCATCACACTCTAATCTTTCAATCAGAAGCATCATCATCATCATCCTCTGATCTTTCAATCAGAAACATCATCATCCAAACATCATCATACTCTAATCTTTCAATCAGAATTGTCATCATCAAATCATCATCATATTCTGATATTTCGATCAGTACGTCATCATCATCATACTCTGATCTTTCGATCAATACGACATCATCATCATCAGGGTATCATCATCATCACATTCTAATCTTTTGATAAGAAACATCATCATCATCATCACACTCTGATCTTTCGATTAGAAAACATCATTATCATCATACTCTAATCTTTTGATCAGTATGTCATCATCATCATACTCTGATATTTCGATCAATACGGCATCATCATCAGGATATATCATCATCACATTCTGATCTTTTGATCAGAAACATCATCATCATCATCACACTTTGATCTTTCGATCAAGAAACATCATCATCATCATACTCTGATCTTTCGATCAGAAAACATCATCATCAGCAGCAGCAGGCCACAGTACAAAGACAAAGAAGTCTTTGGATCTCTTTTGGACTTAAAGTCCAAGGATGATGCAATCCTATCACATTCTCGACAACCAAGGTCACCGTATCCGTTCTAAACCGAAGTTCAAGGATGATACAATCCTACCACATTCTCGATGACCGAAGTTACACTGGATCCATTCTGAATCGAAGTTCAAGGATGATACAATCCTGCCACATTCTCGATGACTGAAGTTACACCGGATCCATTCTGAACCAAAGTTCAAGGATGATACAATCCTACCACATTCTCAATCACCGAGGTCACCAGATCACTTCTGGACATTTGTCCCAGGATGATACAATCCCTCTTCATTCTCGAAGACCAAGGTCTCCAGATCACTTCTAGACATATGTCCCTGGATGATACAATCCCTCTTCATTCTCAAAGACCGAGGTCTCTAGATCACTTTAGGGAAAGTGCCCAGGGATGATACAATCCCACTACAACATCACTACTCCCCCTTTCAGAGAAGGTCTTTCCGAACCACACCAAGCTTTTCTCAAAAGTGTTCGAACTTTACTCAGGATAGAGGTTCCATCAGCACATCATCATCTAAACCATCATCATCTACATCTTCAGTATGCGAATACCGAACTATCACCATCTGTATCTCCAGTATGTAAATACTGAAAGCATCATCATCTATATCTTCAGTATAGAAATACTGAAAGCATCATCATCTCTATATTCAATATAGAAATATGAAATCACCATCATCTACATCTATAGTATGTAAAAACATCATCTATATCTTCAGTATGGAAACACTGAAGCATCATCATCTCCTGCTTATCTCGTATGTATAAATACTAGATTTCTATGTGTTATGACGAAACACAGGGTTCTCTGTCATCACAACTCTGGTTATCACATAGAATCACGGTAGTTTCCAACTCTAGGTTGAATAATCCTAACATCAGTTTTTGAAGCCATATGGCTTCACAACTAGTAGAGTAAGCTACTAAATATTCTACTTCGGCTGTGCTTAGAGCAACACTAGACTGCTTTCTGCTAAACCATGAAATCATAGCAGATCCCAGACTATAACATCCACCTGATGTACTTTTTCTATCTGAGATACTTCCAGCCCAATCTGCATCTGTGTAGCCATATAATCTATACTCATGGCTACCATCATAGTATAGACCAAGGTCTATAGTCCCTTTTAGATATCTCACCACATGTTTTGCAGCTACTAGGTGAACCCGTCTTGGTTGAACAAGATATTGACTTAAGGTGTTCACGGCAAAACAAATGTCTGGTTTGGTATTTGTTAAGTACATCAATGACCCAATGATATGTCTATAATGAGTCGCATCCACTAACTCTGATGAATTATCAGCTAACAATTTCAGGTTGGAGTCCATGGGTGTGGCCATGGCTTTGCATTCCAACATATTGAATCTCTTCAATATCTTGACCGCATACTTTCCCTGGTTGAGAAAGATTTCTTCTAAACTTTGACATACTTCCAGACCTATGAAATAATGCATTAACCCAAGGTCTTTCATCTCAAATTCTTCTGCTAGTTTCTTCTTGCTTTCCATGATCTGTTTCTCATTCCCTGTCAAGAATAAGTCATCCACATATAATAACAGGATGACAGGTTCATCTTCTACAACCTTGGGATAAAGGTTAGGATCAGCTCTACTCTTGGTAAAGCCCATAATTGACAGGAAACTGTCTATCCTTCCATACCAAGCTCTGGGAGCTTGCTTCATGCCATAGAGGGCCTTCTTCAACTTACATATATGAGTCCATCTGTCTTCAACTTCAAATCCTTGTGACTATTTGATGTTAAAATCTTCCCCAATCATACCATTAAGGAAGGCTTGTCTTTACTTCATCATGGAAGCAACTACCATCATAGTTCTGAAGGAAGTGTACCTTGCTTTCTGGAGTAAGTGTCTCTTCAGAATTAATTCCCTCTTTCTTATAGAAACTTCTAGCCACAAGTCTTTCCTTACTTCTATCAAAAACATATTTTATCTTACAAATCCATTTGTAAGATACCACATTCTTGCTTTCTGGTTTGAGTACTATATCCCAAACATCATTCTAGTATTCTTTCATCATAACATCTTCCATGAGTTCGTCTTGTCAGATCATCAACATATCATAGTCTTCTGCATTCAACTTTGAAGGTTGAAACCCACTTTACTCTTGGTAAAGTCTTGATCCATCGGGAAGTTGTCCATCATGTCGTACCATGTCGAACTCGGATATCTTCTGTAGTCACTCCCCCTGAAGTGGATTATTATCTTCCTTCTTCATTCTGTACAGGTTATTCTATGCTTGATATATACTGGTCAATAGAGTATGTCATGTCATAGTCTATTCTTTCTGAGGCAAATCACGATTCTTGCTTTGTACACTTGTTCTTGCAAATCCATATGGAAGATACTATGTACTTCCCTTTATGTCTCAAAATCATATCGTATACATCATTCCCCATAATCAACTGTTATTATTTGATTATAGCTTCTTTCATAGCATTCTTTTCTTCATCTTGAGTTATCTCTCATACCCATGGTGGTCTTCATCCTTCCAGGTGGATCTACCATTTTCTGAAGCTCTCTCTTTCGTCATGGTGTCTCTGACCCTGGGAGCTTCAGATTCATGTTTATTGAGTTGTCATCACTTGTTCCTCAGAACAAGTCTCATCCTTCTTTTCTTTTAGGAGGTTGTACAAGACCTTTCCTACAATTCAAATGCACCAATTGCATGGTTAGAACTACATATGCATAACGACAAATTATTATGCATCATGCAACTATTTAGCCAATACAACATTCATCCATATCTCACAGAAAATTTCTATATGCCTTCCATCTCTACCATGACATCATTGATATTATGCACTAATCCAATATGTCAGCAAAAAGGTTTCATTCTAGATAAGTAACAATGGAGATTTGTATAGAACCATGAGCTACTTACCCATCACATGCATGCAAACAACACATCAACTGAATATAATCAAATGCATAACAAAACAATATAATTAAATGACAATTGAATACTTACATTTTGTTTGTTTCGTAGGTAGACTCCTTCTTGATCATTATGCTTCATCATCTTCTTCATCCATGAAATCATCATTTCTTATCCAAATGATAAGATGGATAAGAGGTTCGTCAAGAATTGAGTTCTTCAGATTCCTCATCATTTGAGGGATCTTCTTTGAATGGTGAGAGCTTGATCTTCTTCTTCTTCCCAGAGTCAACTGAAAGTAATTACTTCCTTTTGGCACACATTCCTCGCATGAATGAATCCCATGATCATGGGAGGCCATTCAAGGTTGCTATCACCACTTCTGCATTCTCTACTTCTTCTTCTACCGCTTCAAGATGTTATGCATTCTGGATCTTCACATTCTTCAACTGTTTTCTCAAATCCATCTTATGAATTATGTTCTTATCTTCAAATAGCTTGATCAAGGAATCAAACATCTTCGGTGTCTTTAGGGAAGACACTTGTTGTACAATTTGATCCGTGATTGAATCAACAATGATCTTCTTGGCCTTCATCACGTTCTTCTTGTGTAAGGCTTTGAGGCTCATCTTCCCTCTAGAACTAGAACCTCTCTACTCATGTAGGTGTCCAATTCATTTTCTTCAGAGAGATCAAATACTTCCATGCTTGGAAGCTTTTAACTTCACCAAGCTTATCATCAAGCTGATGTGATAGATCACTTTGAAATGAGAACCTCAAATGCAAATAGCAAAAGATTAGATCTTACCGATTTAAGGTGTCCGTCCTGCTTCCGGAGCTGGCTGATCTAGGGTTTGTCAGAGAAACCCTAATTTTCAAAAATTGGAATATTTCAGATCTGATTGGCTAGAAATATATATCTCTTCAATTGGAGCTGTCCAATGTACTCCTTTTCTGAAAACAGTGGAGGGAAGCTCCCGGAACAGGAAGCCCTAGTTTTCCAATTTCTTCTGTAGAAATTCCTGTTACTGTTTCTGTGATATATCTGAGATTACTACTCCTCTGTGTCTGAAATTTCGCACTAAGGTAACCTCACATATCCCTAATGTAAAACCATAGGTTTCATTAGAATTGGTTTCACCAATTGGGATTTATGATCATTTTTCCAAGGTGACCTGTTACAGGACTGTTTAGAACAGTGAAGTTGTATGGAATGCCACGTGTCACTGGTACATCTTAAAGTTTTGAAATTCAGACCATAGAAATTAAAGTCCATTATTTTTTTGGAACATCTTCAGGAATTCCATTTGGACCTCTGTATCGTAATCTACAGGAATTATCCCCAGGTGTCCTGTTTAGGGATGAATTCTGGAAGAGGCTAGAACCCTAACTTGGAGGGATCATATCTCCCAGAATATAGCGAATATGAGGCTGAATTTTTGACACAGTGTAAATCAAGATTTTATATTCGGCATATACAATTTTCAACACCCGATCCTTCACCAATATCAGGATATAGCAAATTTACCAAAACTTAGCAGTTTTAGTATTTAGGGTTTTTCTAGATCGGGGTCAAACTAGGGTTTGACTTTCCTAGAGTTTCACCCATCCAAATTTATTGATCCAGGTATCTAAACTTCGATTTTGATGAGGAGAAAAATCCTATGCTGGGCTCACTCAAAAATTCTTCTTCTATAGAAGCCCTAATTTTTCGCACCAAAACTGAAAATGCTCGGAATCGAATTCTGCTTCAACAGAAAGATGCGCCCTTCAATGGAGAGTCAGTATAGCCTTCTTTTGCTGATCAATCATGGATAGAGACCCAAAAAATAAGAAGCCCTAGATTCTTTAGCTACATAATGTCTTCTTTCAGGGTGGCTCTGATACCATGTTAAATTTCCATATGCTAAGCTAGATCATTAGTATTTCATTTCGATTTCATAACAAAAGCATATAAACAGGATCACTGAAACATAGACAAGCATAACCATACAAAAAGAGAACACAAAGATTTATCCTGGGAAAACCATGAAGGGAAAAACCCAGCAAAATCTTCCTCAATATAGATGCCCCAAAAGATAAAAGATAAAAACAACAAGGAGATCAAATCCTGATCCTCCTCCTTCTCTAGATACTTCTCTCTCCTCTCCACTAATGCGCTATACAAGTGAGAGTGTGTGTCTCAAATGAGGAGCACCACACCTCTATTTATATTCATCTGTTCACTTTAACTAACTCATTCGACATGTAGGCTCGAGTTAAATCATGTAGTCTTGAGTTACACATGTAGGCTCAGGTAACCACACTGGGGTGCTAATGACCCACCTTTATAATTGGAGGGGACTACCTCGTGACTCTTATTAGTTCTTCCGATTAGAAGCATCGGGGTTCAAAGTAATACAAGTGGTTCTCCCGGTAGGACCATCGGGGACCACAAAAGATACATATAGAATATTCTTCGAAGTTACAATATTTCAACACTATGAAGTAGGGGACTTTTCAGGATAACCTCAGGGAAAGAAACAGAACCCACTGATGATGATAAAAAAATTAAATGGGAAAATAGATGTGATGAAGCTCATGGATTGATTGGGATTTCAATCTTTGTTGATTTGTGATTCCACATATCTAGAATTGATGAACCTAATATAGCTTAGGAAAAGTTGAAATCTGTGTTTGGTAAACACAATGAAATTCAGGGTCATCAACTTAAGAATGAGTTGATTTCCTTGAATCCAAATGATTTTTCATGCATTCAAGACTATTTATCTAAGTATAAAACTCTTAGACTCTTATGTGCAGAATGCAAGATTAAGAAAGAAGACAAACAATGTATTTATCATATTATTTCCAAAATTGGACCTGCATATTTTTTTTTTGTATCTACATTCTACTCCATGAAAGAATCCTTGACTGTAGCTAGCTATCAAGAGCCTAGTCTTGAATCCTTTTGTGATTCCTTAATTAGAGAGCAAGATAAGCTCATTCATCTTGGAATAATTAACAATGCAGATACATCTGGGAATGCCTTATTGTCCCAACAGAAAGAAAACTCCAAGCCTCCTAAGAAATAGAATTTTCGCAATAATAAGCCAAACAACAAGGGTCCCAAACCCTCTTAGTCAGCTCCTTGTTTAAAAAATGACAAAGGATCTAAGCCAAAAGGAAAGAAGACTGAGCATCATTGCAATTTTTGTGGGAAAGATAATCATGATGAATCTAAGTGTTTCAAGAAGATGACAGCCTTGGAAGCAGCAATGAAGAAGCACCACATCAGCCTAGATTTGTCTTCAGAATCTACCTCTCATGGACATGCACTTTGTGCTTCTGGTTACTCTTATACTGCATCTTCTTCTTCTACTTCAATTGAATGGCTCATTGATTTTGGAGCATATTATCATATGGCTAAGGATCAAGCCATCTTTTCTACTATGCATAAATGTAACACCAAACAAATATTTGTTGGTGATGATAGATCTCTAAGTGTTGTAGGATATGGAACATTTCTAGTAGAAAATGGTCATTTTAGTGATGTATTATGTGTTCCAAAAATTTCCTGCAATTTGTTATCAGTCTATCAAATTACTCATTTGGGTGAAGGTAAAACTGTGACGTTTACACCTCACCAATTTGTAATCAAGGATTTTAAAAATCCTCAAAATGTCCTTGCTACTGGAACTATTGATGATATTACTAGGTTGTACAAATTTAACAACTTTGGGTCATCACCTTTTCCTTCAGTTTTTATTGCTCATAGTGATAACTTGGGCAAACTTTGGCATGAGCGATTTGGTCACTTAAATTATCGCTCATTGCAACAACTATGTAAAGACAATATGGTGATTGGTCTTCCAATGATATCTTGCAAGGATGGTGTTTGTTCCGGTTGTGTACTCAGAAAACATCATTAGGGCAGTTTTGACAAACGTGCCTCTTGGCACGCCTCGGTTCCTTTGGAGCTTGTGCATAGTGACTTGTGTGGCCCTCTTCCATCTGCATCCTTTTCTGGTTTCAAATATTTCTTAACTTTCATGGATGACTACTCCATACGCACTTGGTTTTACTTCCTAAAACTTAATAGAAGAGTATTTAACATGTTCTTGGCCTACAAGGCCCTTGTTGAAAAACAATCTGGTCATCAAATTATTAAGTTAAGATCTGACTATGGAGAATAATATGTTAACAACAAGTTCACTACTTTCTACACTGAACAAGGAATCCAACAACAACACACTGTTCCATATACACCACAACAAAATGGTGTATCTGAACAGAAGAACCGCACTTTAAAAGAAATGGCTAATTGTATGATCCAATCTAAGGGACTAAGTCTTCAATATTGGGCGAAGGCCATAAATTGTGCAAATTACATATTTAATCGCACACCCACTAAAGTTTTACAAGGTATAACACCAGAATAAGCATGGAGTAAAATTAAACCAAATGTAAGTCACTTTCTTGTGTTTGGTTGTGAAGCATGGGCTCACATTCCGGATGAAAAATGGAAAGCATTGCATCCTAAAAGTGAAAAGTGCATATTTGTTGGATATTCAGAAGATGTAAAAGGTTATAGACTTCTTCAGCCACATTCTCATGATATAATAATTAGAAGAGATGTTAAATTTGATGAAAATATCTTGGCCTACGAGCCTAACTTGGTGGGTGTGACATCTTTGGCCTACGAGCTTGATTCAGTGATTGTGCCTTCTTCTTCTTCTTCCAACTTCCTTGACAGGTTTCCAACTCCAGTTTATGATGATGACAGTGAGGATGAAACTCCACCTCTGCCTGCTCATGTTCCTCCAATTACACCAGCACCAATACTTCCTTGATGGGTCCATTCAACATGTGAAGCAGTTATTGATCTTGCCGGTGATCCTAGAGATCAACGTTGAACACATTCTCAGTTTCAGCGATCCTCTTCTCTTTTGGCTCAAGTTTTCAAGAATCATGATCTAGAAACTTTTGCAGAAGCTTCAGGAAATCCATATTGGGATGCAGCTATGGATGAAGAATATCGTTCCTTAATGGTGAACGATACTTGTAATATTGTTCCTCTTCCAAAAGGAAGAAAACTTGTCAGACGTAAATGGGTCTACATAACTAAGTATGCATCAAATGGAAGTGTTGAAAGACTTAAGGCAAGGTTAGTTGCCAAAGGTTTTTCCCAAGTTTAAGGGATTGACTACAATGAAACCTTTAATCCTGTCCCAAAAATGAATTCCATCCGTCTTGTTCTTTCCCTTGCAGCCTTACATAACTGGGAAGTCCATCAAATGGATGTCAAGTCTACCTTTTTACATGGTGCTTTACAGAAATAAATTTACATGGAACAACATCTTGGATATGTTCAGGATAACTCTAGCCTGGTATGTCTCCTTATGAAATCCTTATATGGCTTTAAGCAAGCTCCTAGAACTTGGTATGCCAAAATGGATAGCTTTCTCCTTGACATTGGTTTTTCTAGACGTCATTCTGACCCCAATGTCTATACCAAAAAAGTAGGAAACCATCTCATCATACGTTTTCTTTATGTTGATGATCTTATCCTTACTAGTAGTGACCCTAAACTTATAACCCATGTGAAATCCAGTTTTAAGCAAAATTTTGAAATCCCAAACTTAGGACATTTGCATTATTTTCATGGTCTCCAAGTCTTGCAAATCAAAGAAGGAATATTTCTTTCCCAGTCTAAGTATGCTTGTGACCTTCTTAGTCACTTCCACATGGAAGATTGTAAACCAGCCCCTTCTCCCTTCCAGTCTGGAGTCAAACTTTCTACCACTTGTACTTCCCCTGAAGTAGATGCCACCTTGTATCGTTAGCTTGTTGGTAGTCTTTTATACTTGACTCATTCCGGTCCTAACCTTTCCTTTGTTGTTAGTCGTGTTTCCCGTTATATGCAAACTCCTCATGAAAGTCACTGGAAAGCAGCAAAAAGAATACTTCGATATATTTGAGGTACAATTCAGTTTGGGATTCATTACAGTACAAGGGGGGAACCTTTGTTGGTTGGTTTGACTGATTCATATTGGGCTGGCAATCCTGATAATCGAAAGTCTACTACAGGTTATGCTTTTCAGTCTGGGATCTGGACCTATCACTTGGGCTTGTAAGAAACAACAAGCTCTTGCTCTTTCTTCAACAGAAGTAGAATATCGAGCCGCTGTTAATTCCAATCAAGAAGCTTTATGGCTTCAACAAATCCTTTCATAGTTTGGATTCGAGCAACAGTAGCCTACTCCACTTTGGTGTGAAAATCAAAGTGCCATCAAGCTTGCCAAAGATCCAGTTCTACATCAGCGTGACAAACACATTGAGCTACACATGCACTTCATCAAAAATCTTGTTTATGATCATGTTATTGAAGTGCTCTATTGCCCTACAAATGATCAAGTTGCAAACATCTTCACCAAGTCTCTTACAGAAGCTAAGTTTTCTAAACTTCGGTCTATGTTAGGAGTTCAGGAATGTGTCCTTAAGGGGGGATAGGCTCTAATGCCTCCTTCCTTCTCCTAATAGTGGCACTTTTGTAAATCCTTCAATCCTGTCCCAAGTTGTTCTTAAGGGGGGATGTTAGGATATTTAGACACTTAGGAGTTAGTTAAGATCAACTTGTGTAATATATCCGTTAAGTAAAAGTGTGTTTCTTTAGTATGCATTAATATGCATTTGTAAATATTCTAATCCGACGGTCACGATATGTTCTAGACATAGAGTGATCTGACGGTTCAACTTCTCTTAGATCATACCTACCATTAATTCGTGGCTTAACACCCGATTGGTCCATGATATCTATTTAAAGAGCATGGAGGGCCCTTGGCTAGTTGATCGATTATGAGAAGCTTATGTAACTTTATTTCTTTTGCATAATAAATTGCTCCAAGTACCTATTTGGCTGGGGTCATGGACTGTTTCCCTCTTGAGGGTTTTAACCACATGAAAAACATCGGTGTGTTGATCTGTGATCTATTTGTGTGAAGCGGTTTCTCAAGGAGTTCGGTCTTTTGGGAGTACATGTTGGGCTATAGCTACATTGATGACATCTAACTTGAAGTTTCTATGTGATCCTACTTCAAAGGCAGTCTATGCCATAGTCTGTGGAAATATGATTGGTTCATTGATGTACTTGACGAACACAAGGCTGGGTATTTTCTGTGCACCAATACATGGTGGACAGAAGACGTGTTTACATGGTTACAGCACCTAAAGGATACGATTAAGGATGGCATCAGATATGCAATAGATCAGAGGATCTACCAGCAAGGATATGACTGACTCCAACTGGGTTGGTAGTGATACAAACATGAAGAGCATTTCATGTTGCTACTTCAGCTTGGAGTATGGCATGATTTCTTAGTTAAGCAAGAAGCAAATGAATGTAGTACAGAGTACAATTGAGGCAGAGTATATTTCAACTTGTTTATCAAGTTGTGAGGCAGTATGGTTTTGAAAGCTACTTTCATGATTATTTGATGACAACTTGTGTGTACTATGACAACGAGAGTTGTGTTAAGGAAATGAAGAAGAATCTAAAGCTTCTAGAGTCAATGGCACTCTTATATGACATCATTGGTGCAGAATTTTCTTTCATGAAGAATCGGCTAAGAAGAAAGCAAGGGAAGATTCCGCAAGTGATGAGGAATATGTATTTGATCCAGAAGAATTCTACTAATGATGACAATGATCATGCTCTTGTCTATTTCAGCATTGGATAAGAAGGGACGTGTTTGTAGGGAACACATATTCAGCACCTCTACACAGTCCTATGTGACTTGTGGTATAGAATACTTGCTCAGTATTTCCAATCATGAGAAAGATAAGCACAGGTCCTCAGAATTAGATGATGAAGTAAAGAACGTTGTTAGAGACTCCAATAATTCCTGTAAGGAGACAAAGATCAAGAGGGAGTCTACCAAACAAACAAACATTAATATTTGAATTATCATTTCTTATATATCTAGTTGTTTAAATCATATCGTTCAATTGTGTACATAGATATGTTCCTAGATTTAGGAAATATATTATGCATGTTAGAGTGTTTGCATTGATGAACAATTTACTACTAATATGTGTCTAATGGGTATGTGGACTAAGGCACTATACAACATTCTATTGCTACTTATCTAGAATGAAACCTCTTTGCTAACATGTTGGGATTAGTGCACACTCTTATTAATGTCCTGGAAGAGATGGAATGCATCTAGAAAGGTACAGGATATGGATGAATGTTGTATTGGGTTAATAGTTGCATGATTGTGTGACATATGGTTTTATGCATAAGAATTTATCATTATGAATATGTTTTGAATATTATGAATTTTTTCTAACCATGCAACTGAATTTGACTTGTAGGAAATATCACATGCAGTCACCTACAAGAGAAGAATGATGAAGAACAAGTGATAAAACAAGTTGCTGATGTATTGACTAAGACTGTGTCTCGTGTAAAGTTGATTACTTTGAAAACAAGCTTGGTGTAGTTCATAAGAACCTCCCTCGAAAGAAGGAGTGTTGATGAGGATGTGGTTGTGGTTGTGGTTCCTATAGCAGCGATGTGGAAAATTAGTCTAGGATTGGTATGTCATCCTCATAAGGCCTAGTTGATCCCATTAAGTTTGGTATATCAGTGCTGACAAGGCCTATTTGATCCTAGGGGGATTAGTATGTATGGCTAGGCTTGTTTGGCCTAGAAGGGTTAGTAATCCATACAAGGTTTGTTTGGTCCCCAGGTAGATTGGTATGTATGGATAGGTTTGTTTGGTCTGAAAGGATTAGTAATCCAAACAAGGCCATTTGGGTCTACAAGAGTGCCCACCATGATGCTACTTCAGATGATTCCAACACTCTGTGCTGATTATTTTGATGTGGTTGTGGTCCCATCACTCTATGTTGATGATGTTTATTTGGCTATGGTCTCAGCACTCTATGTTGATGATGTTAATGATGATGATGCTCCAACATTTCTATGTCGGCGATGTTGATGTCGCTACAACATTGATATGTTGATGATGATGTTGTTGTGTTAGCATTTTATGCTATTAATGATGATGTTGTCTTAGCATTTTATGATATTAATGATGATGTTGTTCCAACATATCTATGTTGATAATGTGGATGATGATCTAGCATTTATTTTTTGATGTTGTTGTTTTTTTAGCACTAACATGCTAATGATGTTGTTGTTGTTCCAGTATTCACATACCGATATTGTAGATGATGATGGTGTTCCAGTATTCACATATTGATGTTGTAGATTATGATGATGTTCCAATATTCACATACTGATGTTGTAGATGATGATGATGTTCCAGTATTCACATACTGATGTTTCAGATGGCGATGATGTTTCAGATGATGATGATGTTCCAGTATTCACATACTGATGTTGCAGATGATGATGATTTTTCAGTATTCTCATACTGATGCTGCAGACGATGATGATGCTCCGGGATGATATTGTTCAAATATGATGGTGTTATGTTATGATGATGTTCGGCAATGATAATGTTTCATGATGATGATGTTCCACAATGATGATGTTTGATGATGATGATGATGTTCCACAATGATGATGTTTGATGATGATGATGATGTTCCACAATGATGATGTTCCTTGATGATGATGTTCGATGATGATGATGTTTCATGATGATGATGTTCCACGATGATGATGTTCTACGATGATGATATTCGATGATGATGATGTTTGACAATGATGATGTGCTTTGATGAACATGATTGGTGGCGTAGCTTTCCTCTCTTCGACCTAAGTTCAGTCCCTCCTTTGAGTGCAACAAATCCCAAGGTATCATCCCAACAGAGGAAGGCTCAATCTCCAATAGCTATGATGTAGATGCAGTCTCACCCGAGATATCTTTATATGGGTAACTACCAGAACTAGGTTTATGTAGTTGGGTGGGGGATTTATCATCCCTTGGTAGTCCACCAGGGCGCTCAACCAAAGCTAGTGGGTGGGATATTTACACTTATTAAGCATGGTTAAGCTATGACACAACTCATCCTTCAACTCTCTTATTCTATTGCTGTAGATTCCTATTCGTTCACTTCTTTTCTTAGCTCTTTCTTCTTTGTCTTCTTGTGTTCTTTCTATGTTGAATATTCCTTCCTTACTGCTTCTTCTGCCTTTTCTTTCCCTCCTTCCATGACTACTTCTGTCGCAACTCCTTTTTCTTCTCTTCCTTCTTTTCCTTCTTTTTTTCTTCCTTCTCTACTTCTGGCAAAACTCCTTTTACTTCTTGCAATCTGACTCTTTTCATACTTGGGAAACTTTGTAATTGAATTCTGCCTATCTTTCCCTATGCCCAATAGGCCCCCAACACTCGCATGCGGATCATCTCGAGCCACGCAAACTTATTCTTCTATTTCTTGACTTGTGTGAACTTTACTTTGAAAATATTGCAAGATTTTAATTACTTTCTCTTACTCATGTCACACATCTTCATATGTTTTCCTCAACTTCTCCACAAGGTCGAAACTGACATGTTACAGTGTTACGTTTTATGTTGATTATGCTACTTGGTGCACCTTTTGATGTACATGCTGAATAATACATGTAATTATTTCAGCTTCAATTTGTAATTTTGTGACTTTTTCAGTTCTTTCTTGTTGTTGTGTGCGCAACACAGCGACCTGCTGCTATAATTTCTTCAATTATGTCACCTTAACCATTTTTTCTGCTAAGGTCAATGTTTTCATTGCATTCTTTAGTTGGTTTATATTTGCCACAACTGTTTGCATATCCTCTACGACTTTCTCTAATTTTGTGTCATCTATCAATTCTTCCCAAGCCGAAGATACTTGGTCGACAAACTTAGCACATAATTCTTCTGCCTCTTCTATCTTCTTCGCAGCCTCAGTTGCCACTTGTTGTCTCTCCTCCAACACTTTTGGGGTGTGCTTGGTTTTATCCGTGCTTCAAGTTCTGTGACTTTTTTGTGAAGGTCATCCACTATCTCACCAAGTCGAATGACCTTGGCCTCTGCAAACATGTCTTATGTAATTCATGTGTCACTAAAGTTTGTGTATGCAATAGTTATAGCCTTGTCGAGCCGAAGCCTATTTTCTTCCCATGCTTTTGCTTGTTTCTCTATATGTTGTATTGTTGTATTCATTTTGTTAACACTTATATTTGTTATCTTCACCTGCTTAATCAAGGAACCTTCTGTAACACCCCAGTTTTGACCCCATTTACATTAAATGTATATGATGTATATATTGTAATTAATCATGGTGTGGGGCTATAGGAAAAAAGGCCCACCATCTATTTAACGTTATATGTCCGGCGATTAAATTCGATGCTAATGGTATTTTGTGCTAGCCAGGCACATTATAATTAAAAATACCCACAACTAGCTATGTCAATGCAACAATAATGAGAAGGGGCATGATTTCCTAAACAGAAGGGGGGGTGATATTCAAAACCTTTGGGCCAATGGGGAAAAGCCAAATGTCAAAGAGAGAACCAATCAAACTGTCAACTACCTTTATTGTCTCATTCACCCAATCATTTATTACTGTCAGAAATTGGTTGGGTTGGTTATTGCATGGGATGGGCAAGGTATGACAGCCCAAATTCGAATTGGAGAAGCCATCAATTGTTGGGAAACGTGTTTTGACTCCTGGGGCAAGCAGAAAACCCAAAAACGTAGACCATTCCACCATGCTTCCACGTTTTCATGTTTTCCTCACCATTTTTCCTTCACGTGAGCTCTCTCAAGCATATAGAACTTGTTTTGTGTGAAATCATTCACGTTTTTGGTTGTTACCTCATGTTGCTTAGGCTGAGAAATCATTTTTGGTGATTATCAGTGGCTGAGTTTCCTTCCCCACGTTTTGCTGCATTTTTTATCCTTTGTTTTCAAGCTAGAAATCATTTTTCTGGAAATACGCAGTGAGTGGGAGAGGAGACCAATGATTTTGGGTGTTACTGAGCCCATTTTGGCCACATTAGGACCAAAACATCTATGGAAATCGAATTACTGCTAAAGGGCCATTTTTACCCATTCTAAAAATTGGTTTTGTTGCTAGAACTATTTTTCCTCCAACCTAGAAATCGTATTGTGTTGTGGGTGCATATTTTGGCCTTGGCCTGAATTGAATTAGGAGTGGAAATGGGGTCTGAGCTTGCTTGAAAAAACTAGTGTGTGCAGGAGCCTCAGAGACAGAGCTAGATGGCTGGATTTCTTATTTACACCCCCTGAATAGCACTGGAAGGGAAGGCATAGCTCGAGGCACTGTGTAGTAGAGAAGGGGATGATTCCTTGTGTTGGGTTTGTGTGGATGTTTTGGAAGTCAGGATAGTTCTAGTGCAAGTGACCCTAGCTCTTTGATTGAGCTCATTAGCTTAGCAGCCAACCTTTCCAGCTCCCTGTTATCCTGATAAACCCAACTTTGTTGGCTTGGATAAGTTGTGTATCCTTGGCTACGTGTGATCCTGCTAGTTTCCCCTTATTCCTTGTGGAATCATGCCCAACTCGGGGATGGAAGTGTTGATGAGAGATTGATGAGCACACGAGCCTATGGTTGGGTGGAACGTTGCAGCGATGTACCTGGTTGTGAGACAAGCTTCTTCTAAGATATGTATTCTTATGTTGAAACCCTTGCAACTATGTTTATTTTATAAATCCATATGAACATGTTAAATGATGTGAATGAATGAAATTGCTTCCATTTTTTAATAGTCATTTATGCATCTGTGTATGTTTAAGTTCAATGCATTTTATTTTTTATGTTCATGGGGATAGATTGCTCGGATTCTCATATTTATAGTCGTGTCCTCTCACCGGTAGAAAGGTGGGGATGTGACAGATTGGTATCAGGGCTCTCAGGTTGCAGTGGTGGGCCTTTATGGGCCAAGAAAGGAAACTAATAGAGGTGGGATAACTTCTATTGAGCACAGACCAACAGAGAGAATTTTTGGAAAATCACTAAGTATAAAAATTATTCTCTGTGTGGCGGTTGAGAAACGTGAAGCGAAGCCGCAATAGTGGCTGAGTTGACCGAAGCAGAGCCGCAGCGACAGGTGCAAGCTAAATTTGTTGCTGACGTAGAGGAAATTCAAGAAATTTCCCAATTATGGAGTCGACAGGTGAAATCCTAAGTCTGAGCCGATATAGCAATTGGAAGTAGCAATTATTTCTGCAATGGCAGATGACTTGGGCAGAAGAAGTTTGAAGTTATTTCGCAATGGTGATTAGAACTTAAGCTTCGAGCTGCAACGATGGTGATCTAAATAAAATAAAAGAGATTTGGCATAACGATGGAATGAAGAAGAATTTGGAGCCACGGTAGTGGCCAGGAAAGGAGGAGGAAGTCGCCATGGCGGCGGATTGAAAATGAAATTCGAGCCACAACAGCAGCATGCGAAAGAAAAGAATTGAGCCACAACGGCAACGGATAGGAGATGAAATTCGAGTCTCTATGGGGCAGGTGTAAGTTTGACTCGGAGCTGACGTAATAGCGGATAGAAAATGAACAACGAGCTACAACGGCGGCTAGAAACCGAAAGACAAGCCGCTACAGTGGAAGCTAGAAAATGAATATTGAGACACTACAGCAGCAGATGGAAGTTGGGGAAAGAGCCGCTACGGTGGGTGAAAAACAAGGATCAAGCCACTATAGCGGGTGAAAGTCAAAAATATTTTCGATGCAGCGAGTGAAAATTTTGAAAATTTGGCCGAAACAGAGAAATTCAGCAAGTTTTTTCAATGGGATTTTAGGGGCCCAAAGGGTGAAAATTGGCAGCCTGTTTATGCACCAAATTACGTGAAATCGATGTATTTACAAAAAAAAAAAAAAACAAGGGTGCTTCCCTCAACCCTCCCTCCAATGGCGTGGGGAAGCCACAAGGGGGAAATCCCCCTTAACCCCCGTCGTCCCCTTCAGATAGTCATTCTTGTGAAAAGAAAAGTCTGTTTGAAATTGTTAATATGAGGTTTTTCCATCAAGGTAAGTGATGTATGATTGATATGAATGATTGATAGCTAAGAGTTGTGTTACTAACACAGTTTCCAGAAATCTAGACATCCTCAAAGAGGAAGTATTCCATATAGTACAGTTTGGTAAGGTAAGTTGTGGTTCAGTCATGAAAATCCATGACGGATATGATGCTCGAGATTCCCATGAGCGTGCATGAGATTCCATGGGGGAAAATGTTCGAGTTGGAAATGATGACATAGATTCTGATGGAAGGATATTCCAAGAGACGCTGCCAGATATTACAGCCACCATGAGAAGCTTAATTAAAGCTCAGGAAGATCAGCATCAATTGAATGTAGCTATGTTGTAGAGTTTGAAAGACTTGCAAAGAAAGATAGACTCTAGATAGGGTACAGTAAAACCAGAAGGCAGTAAAAGTAGTACCAGAAGAAGAAGAAGGACTTTTAGTAGATCATCTAACTCAAGATAATCCAGTGGGGATTCAAGCTCTTCTTCTCACAAGAGCAAGAGAAAGAGGCACCACAGGGATCGCTCTCGATATGAATTCAAGAACGCTAAACCTCCTACATTTAATGGTGAGGTAAAGACTGGGCAAGAGGCTGAAGCTTGGCTTCCTGGGATAAAGAAGTACTTCCAAGTTCAGGATTATTCAGGAAACATGAAGGCAAGGGCTGCCATATTTAATCTGAATGGAAGGGCATCCATTTGGTGGGAGCACTTCAAGCAAGTAAAGAGGATCAGTGAAAGGAGACTTAAGTGGAAATAGTTCAAGAAGTATTTCAAGCAGAAATACCTCTCTGATAGGTACTATGATGACAAAATTAAAGAGTTCCATGAGCTAAGATTAGGACAATAGACCATGGAAGAGTATGCAAACAAGTTCCTATAACTTTTGAGGTATGTTAGGTACATCAAAGATGAAAAAGTGAATATCCAGCATTTCCTGAGTGGATTTCCTCAATTGTACAAAGACAGAATTGAGTTTTATGAACCTAGAACTCTTGAAGAAGCAATAAGGAAGGCTAAGTATTGCTATGAGCAAAGAAAACAAAGACATGATTATCATAAGACATGGAAGGACAAGAAGAACAAGAATTCTGACCAAAGGAAGAAAGGTTTTAAACCCTCTAACTTCGAGAATCGGCATAAGCAACAGTCCCAAGTTGAGAAGCAGGCAGCTAGAGTGGTGGGAGAAAATCTCGGAGAACCACAACAGAACAGAGGACCACTCCAATGTTGGAAATGTGGAGGACCCCACATGCACAGGAATTGTCCACTTGAGAATGAGAGTGCAAGTCCATCTTACAACATTCAAGAGGTAGAAATAGTGGGTCAAGTAGCAAGAGTCATCCCTGGGATTTTTGCAACACTAGAGGACCGCTAGGCAGATCACCAGTCAACTACGGTTGAAGTTGCAGGTAATATTGTTGAGAAATCTATTTCTATTTTGATTGACCCTGGTTCTAATCACAGTTACATTACCCATAGAGTAGTGTAGATTTGTGCTTTTAAGAAAGTAAAGCATAGGAAATTTTGGTTAGTTCGGCTAGCCACTGGAACTAAGAGGAAGTTTAGTCAAGTGGTAGGGAAATGTCCACTGGTTATGAGTGGATTGGTCACTTGTGTAGATATAAATGTTCTACCACGTGGTTGCAATGATGTTCTCATTGGAATGGATTGGTTAGAAGCTCAAAGGGTAAAGCTTGACTATTACAATAATACTTTTGAATGCATCAATGAAGAAGGGAACCCAAAAGTTGTGAAAGGAATTCCAAAGGTGATTTCAGTAAGGCAGGTTTCAGCAATTCAGTTGAAGAAGTTCTGTAGGAAAGGTTTCCAGTTGTATGTAACCCATATTTTGGAGGCAACAGAGGATGAAACTCCTAGGTTGGAGGAATTTCATGTGTTGCAGGAATTCAGGGATGTGTTTCCTGATGAGATTTCAGGGATTCCTCCAAAGAGAGACATTAATTTCACAATTGAACTTGTGCCAGGAGCAGCACCAGTGTCCAAGACATCCTACAAGATGAGTACACCAGAAATGCTTGAGCTGAAGATACAACTGCAAGAGTAGTTGGAGAATATGTATGTCAGACCAAGTGTTTCTCCTTGGGGAGCACCAGTTCTGTTTGTAGAGAACAAATATGGTACACTTATATTTTGTATCGATTATAGACAACTGAACAAAGCCACTATGAAGAACAACTATCCTTTGCCTAGGATTGATGATCTCTTTGATCAAATGAGGGGAGCAAAGGTATTTTCCAGGATTGACTTAAGATCTGGTTACCATCAGGTAATAATCAAAGATGAAGACATTCATAAGACAGCCTTTAGGACAAGGTATGGACATTATGAGTTTGTAGTGGTACCATTTGGTCTCACAAATGCACCAGCTACATTTATGTGCCTTATGAATAGTGTCTTTAGCAGGTATTTGGACAAGTTTGTTCTTGTCTTTCTTGATGACATTCTTGTTTATTCTAAGAATGAGGAAGAGCATGAAGAACATTTGAGGTTAACATTGCAATTGCTCAGGGAGCATAAGTTGTGTGCAAAGTTGAGCAAGTGTAGGCTTTTATAGAGGTAGAATTCAGTATTTGGGTCACATTATCTCATAATAGGGAATATCAATAAACCCTAAGAAGATTAAGGCCATTATGAATTGGCCTACTCCGAGGAATGTGACAGATGTAAGATATTTTATGGGGCTCGCAGGATATTACAGGAGAATCATTGAAGGATTCTCCAAGGTTGCACATGCCATAACTTCCTTGCAAAGGAAGCGTATAAAATTCAAATGGACATCGAAGTGTGAAGAAAGCTTCCAGCGATTGAAGAATATTCTCACAAGTGCACTAGTATTGAAAGTTGCAGACCCAGAAAAAGATTTTGGGGTGTGTATTGATGCATGCGGACAAGGACTAGGAGGATTTCTTATGCAAGACAACCATGTGATATGCTATGAGTCAAGAAAGTTGAAGGAGCATGAGAAGAACTATACCACTCATGATCTCGAGCTTGCAACCATAGTAAATGCTCTCAAGATGTGGAGGCATTACTTGATGGGCAGGAGATTTGAGCTAAGGACAGACCATTGTGGTCTAAAGTACTTGTTTGATCAACCAACGTTAAATGCTAGGCAAGATAGATAGTTGGAGTTTTTATGTGAGTTTGATTTTGAAATCAAGAACATAAAAGGAAAGGAAAACAAGGTAGCTGATGCACTCAGTAGAAAGGTGTAGGAAATGCACATGGAATCTCTTAGTATTTTAGAGTCAGAATTGAGACAACAGATTGTTAATCATACTACTAGAGATGAATTGTATGAGCAGGTAACAGACAAATTGCAGCAGCAAAGACTTGAGAAGAGGCATGAGGGATATAAATTGTAAGAAGATGGACTTCTTACTTATAAGAACATAATCTATATTCCAAATATAAAATATTTGAGGAGAGTTGTTATGGATGAGATCCATCAGGCACCATATTCTGGTCACCCAGGATATCAAAAGAGGATTGCTACATCCAAAAAGCAGTACTTTTGGCCAGGAATGAAAAAGGACATGGATGAATATATTTCAAGGTGCATGAAATGTCAGCATGTAAAGGTGGAGCATCAACACCCAGCAAGTTTGTTGCAGCCTTTTCCAATCCCAGAATGGAAATGGGAAGTTATTTCCATGGATTTTATTACAGGATTTCTGATGACTTGGAGACAACATGATTCCATCATGGTTGTGGTGGACAAGTTGACAAAGCCAGCACATTTTATACCGGTTAAGTCTATGCATAAGACTGATGACATTGCAAAAATATTCATGAAGGAGATTTTCAAATTGCATGGATTTCCTAAGGCAATAGTCTTTGACAGTGATGTCAAGTTCACTCCTAATTTTTGGAAGGGTTTGTTTGCATATTTGGGTACAAAGTTGAACTTCAACGCTGCTTACCATCCTCAGACTGATGGGCAGATAGAGAGAGTAAATCAAGTGCTTGAGGGCATGCTTTGCATGTATGTGATGGAAAAATCGACCAAGCATCCTTGGGGATGAATCCATATGAAGATTTGTATGGAAGAAGGTGTAGGACACCAGTGACGTGGCATAATCCAATGAACAAGGTTGTTCTTGGGCTAGAATTGCACAAGGAAATGGAGCAAGAGGTTGTAAAGATCAAGCAAAATCTAAAAGTATCCCAGGACAAGTAGAAAAGCTATGCGGATAAGCATAGGGTGAACAGAGAGTTCAATGTTGGGGATCATGTTTACCTCAGAGTGAGGGAAAAGAAGAGTTCCGTGAAGCTTGGAAGTGATGCCAAGTTGTCACCTAGATATTGTGGGTCATTTGAAGTGCTTGAAAGAATAGGGCTAGTTGCATATAGACTTGCATTTCCTGCTAGCACTAGAGCTCATAATTTTTTTCATGTTTCTTTGCTTAAGAAATATGTATATGATCCTAACCATGCGATAAATTGGGATGTGATTCATGTAGAACCCAGGGGAGAGTTCTAAAACGAGCCAATGTGCATCCTCGACAAGAAGGTCATAATGCTCCGGAACCGAGCCATAGGGCAGGTAAAGGTGAAATGGGAACACTACGGTCCTAAAGAGGCTACATGGGAGCTGGAGGATGCCACGCAATTGGCACATCCATTTTTGTTCAATTCTGCAGGGCACTTAGGCGATGCCAGTGTAGCATTTTGTTCAATTTTGTAAAGCACTGAGGACAGTGCTATTGAAGGGGCAGGGGAATGTAACACCCCAGTTTTGACCCTGTTTACATTAAATGTATATGATGTATATATTGTAATTAATCATGGTGTGGGGCTATAGGAAAAAATACCCACCATCGATTTAACACTATATGTTCGGCGACTAAAATCGATGTCGATGTTATTTTGTGCTAGCAAAGCACATTATAATTTGGACATCATGTAAATATGCATTTTAATTAAAAATACCCACAACTAGCTATGTCAATGCAACAATAATGAGAAGGGGCTACGTGTGAGCCTGCTAGTTTCCCTTTATTCCTTATGGAATCATGCCCAGCTCGGGGGTGGAAGTGTTGCTGAGAGATTGATGAGCACACGAGCCTATGGTTGGGTGGAACGTTGCAGCGATGTAGCTGGTTGCAGGACAAGCTTCTTCTAACATAAGTATTCTTGTGTTTAAACCCTTGCAACTGTGTTTATTTTATAAATCCATATGAACATGTTAAATACTGTGAATGAATGAAATTACTTCCAGTGTTTGATAGTCATTTATGCATCTGTGTATGTTTAAGTTCAATGCATTTTATTTTTTATGTTCATGGGGTTAGATTACTCGGATTGTCAGCTTTATAGTCACGTCCTCTCACTGGTAGAAGGGTGGGGATGTGACACCTTCTCTTATTTTCATTTCTGCGACTAGGACATTTTGTATTTCATATACCTCAGTCATGTGCATATGCAAAAAGTCTATTGTTATTTTCCCTATGATTTTGGATACATCATTGAATTATGGGGTTCCTGGATCAAGTACTTATCCTCACACTTGCACTCTGATTGGTGGAACTGGCATTGGTATCTCAGGTTGTTTCTCTTCAAAAATGCCAGGTATATATTGCAACTCAGTTCTATGAGGCATCTAATCTACTGTCATTCTAACATCTTCAACAAATTTGCATATTGTTTTTAGCAGATTAGTAATACTTCTTGTTAGCTTTGTCTGTCACTTATCTATATTCTGAAAAATTGTCTGCGCAATTTTTGCTAGTGCTTCAATTAACTGTGTAAATTATTTCACAATTATGTTGATGGTATTAGCGGTTTTTTTAGCCTTTCTCATCTTTCACTTAGACTCCCCCTACTCTGGTTCTTCCTATTTCCTCTTGTCTTTCGACGGCTAGATCTGTGGGAGTTGTGCTTGAGCCATTTTGGGTCGGATCAATATTTTGCGCATATATTCCTGTGGGTCCTCTCCTTGATATTTATGTTGCTGCGATGGTGGGTTGTTTTGGTCCAGGTATTCATCTACTATTTGGTTGTATGGAATAGGGACACATCATTCTTTTGACAATTCTTGGACAATGTTTTCCACTTCTTCTTCAGTCAATAAAAATTGTGTCACCAACCATTGGCATTGTGGGTCTTGTCGCACTTTTATCAAAACATAATGCGTGCCGATATGAAACTTAATAATTTGGCGGAACCACTTGATAATGTCATCTGCAAGTCTTATTCTCTTCCGTGCCTGATGCCATAGGGCCTCTCCGTGCATAAAAAATTTGATATTATTATATCATTCCTTGTTCTTGTTATTCGATGTGAACCAGATATTCTAGTATCTGGATCCTTTCCAGCAAACTAGCAAATATACCGCTTGCTAATTTAGTGGGTCAGACCAGACAATAAATAAAATCAAAATCAACAACTAGGAATAGTGGAAAGGCTTACCATCTTCCTACAACTCAGTTTCATCTGCTAGTAATTCATTCAGTATGAATTGTGACCAGTTAATCTGCACTCCCTCTGCATAGAGTTCGGTCAGCGCAACCTTACCCGTAGTACACTAGTTCGGTCACATCTTGCACAACAGTTTACAGGCCAATACCTTCACATCAAAGTGAATGGTAAATTCATTAATTTAAGAGATTAAGAACCCGCTATTGTCACTAGTTAAGTCATATTTGTCCTTAACCCTTGATGTCATCGTTGTGTCTTGATCTTTTTGTAAAAATGGTGTTGGGTCCATACCTACCAGCAAGAGGCTTGTGATCGTTGATATGAGATAGACATCCCCAAAGTATACTTTGTCTAGCCAAAGGTATACTCCATGAAATGATACTAAAAACTATCAAAGAAAGGTATTCGCTTCTGCGCTTCAGCCGAATTGTGGCATGTATAGTAATGAAAACAATCCAGATTGTTCCACTCCTCTCGCCCATTCCATTGGAACCAGTCACTTTGGAAAATATGGTGTGTCCAGTATAGTTAGAATAATTCTTTCTATCCAAATATTTGTGTTTCTTCATATCATGGTCGATGAAGGATAACTTTTGTAGGTTTGACATAATGTTCTTCAATGCCTTAACTCCTTCTAGCAATGTGGGTACTACCAGTGAGGCTTGTGACTTGGTTGGAATTTTTACCTTTGGTGCATGTATGTGTCTTGGTGGAATATATGGTGGTAACAAATTTCTGGTTTAGGAGTCTTCATCCTCCTCACGTGTCGGTGGTGGTGTTTGTGGTGTCGTTGCTTTTCCTTCTTGCTTTCTATTGCTTGCGCTCTTTCCCCATGAAGTTCCTAAGGGACCTAGTAGGTCTGCATTTGATTTTTGTGATGGCCTGACTGGATCTTGTTCAGCAACTGGAGAAACCTACTGTTGTGGTGGGACATATCCCACAGTATAATCCATGATTACCGTGGGTGATGCAGTCGCAACTTCAGATTGAAAAAATGTACTCACACTAGAGGTAGAAATTACCATGATCTAAACAATTTGCTTCATATCTTGAAGTTACAGACAACAATCGCTCTTCTCTCATGCAAACAGAATGAAATGAACTTAGGCATGAAGGTTGATAGTATGTAACAGTTTTCCATGGTCATGCTTCACACACAGAGGAAATCAATAGAAAGGAGTTTGTCCCTTCAGGAACATGGGTGTACCATCCGAATAATTAAGGAAACTTATATGCATGTCACCAATTAGCTATCACATTAAATGGTAGTTATTTCCATAAATACAGATATGACCAAAAATCACACCACCAAATTCTCTCGAACTTTTCAAATTAATGACATCCACTTGTCATACATGTGACTCCCATATTTCTTGTGACATCATCGCACTCCTTGCGACCTGTTTTATGCCTTCAACAGTGTCCCTTTCTTTCCCTTTCTTGCAACATACTAAGTGTCTTTGCCCTGAATTTTTGGCCTTCGCTAAACATCAAGTCTATGAGACTTCACTTCTTACTGCGATATACTAGCAGTCTGCAAAAAAAAAACCTCATTTTTTTATCCGACCAAGTCACTACTGTTGGTGATACGACTTCAACCAACTTCAATTCACCAGTCCTTTGACTTCTATTCCATCTAACTTTTGCAATTCCACTGCTCCTCCGTCAGTGATAATCTTGACGGTATACAGTCCCAACCTATGTGTTTTTCAACTTTCCTGGATGCTTGAAAAAATTGTTGTCATACATAAGAACAAGTCCTCTGATCTGAAAATGCTTCTTCTTAATGTGTCGATCATGCCATAATTTTTTCTTTGTTTCTCCACATTTTGATGAAAGTCTGCGACAAAACGTTCTTCTTCCAGCTGCCCAAGTTGCGACAATATTTATTCAACAACATTGACATCTTTCATTTATGTGATCATGACAATTCTTAAGCTCGGGACAATATATTCCATACGAATCACAACTTCTTGTCCATACACCAACCAAAATGGAGTTTGGCCTATCAATTTATTGTAAGTCATGCGATATGCCCATAAACTGTTGAATTTTTTTATCCCATTCATATCTTTGGGAATTACAAATATTTGTCAATGTGTTTTCCAAAATTTTGTTAAAGATTTCGACAGCTCCATTTGCTTGAGGGTGATAAGGTGTTGTCCTTGTATGCTGAATATGGAATTCCTCTATGAGCTCTGCAATCTACTAGTTGAAAAAGTGTGTTCCTTGATCACTTATTAAAATCTTTGGGCATCAAAATCATGTCATGATATTCTTAAATAAAAACTTCGCAGCATTACAATCCTTTACCATTTCTGCTTTGGCCCATCTAGTTATGTAATCAGTCGCAATAATAATATAGCGTGTGCTAGTCTAATTTCATGTCGGACTGATAGGACCCACAAAATCAATGGCCCTTTTATCAAATTCTTACAAAGTTATTTTAGGTACTAATGGTGTTTTTTCATGTCACAATGCATTAAAGGAAATTTGAGGTCTAAAATGGGCCTCCTAAGGAAAATAATAAAATAATAGTTATTAATTTTGGAGGAAGAATGAAAAAAAACTACTTTTTGTGTTCGTATTTTCGACATATCTCCTTGTGTTTTTACTCAAATTCTGAGAGGGAGAGCTCATTGAATGCGGATTTTAATTTCACATCTAACGAGTGCCCACACTGAATACTTATGATGAACCCTGCTACGCCAGAAACAAGAAATACCTGAAAAAATGTGATGATGACATCATCAACACATTTTTTCAAGTATTTCTTGTTTACGGGGTAGAAGGGTTCATCAAAAGTATGCAGTGTGGGTACTCGTTGGATTCAAAATTAAATTTTGCATCCAATGAGCTCTCTCGCTTGAAATTTGAGTAAAACCATAGGGAGATATGTCAAAAATACGAACGAAAAAACTAGTTTTCTTTTATGACAAATATGTCAATTCAACCATTATGGTTGACTCATTTTATTGAAATTCTATTGGTTCTTGAATTCCAAATCATAAAATTTATTGTTGGCGCGTTTTCTTATAAGGCCCATTTTAGACCCCAAATTTCCTCTAATGACTTTCCAGTCCTTTAGCAGACATCACAGCTGCGACAATGATCCCAAGAATCTGCATGCATGGTGGGACACCATAGTCCTTCTTGCAAAATCTTGTGCACCATATCTTTTCTTATGTAGTGTCTTCCTACAAATCCAGCATGTTCTTCGATTAATATCAATGGTCGCTCGTGCTCCAAGACGCTACGACGAAGAATCTCATTAGGACCCATTTTATACAATTGTCCAGTGATCAACTAGAAATCTATAGTTTGCACAACCAACTGTTTCTTATGCATAATGGTGAACTCAATTGGCGTATAACCTATACTCAAAAATTATATGATATCTCTATTATGATCACCAAATATGGTCATCACAAACAATTGCGCATAAGGGATATTATCGTCCAGGTTACTAGGCTCGTCACCACTTTCTGTCCTTGAAAGATGGTCTGGTCCCAAATTCAATCGACCAGGTTTAACAAGTATTTCAAAATCAAATTCCTAGAAGAAGAAAAGCCACCAGCATATCTTCCCCCCCAACACTAGCTTATTGACTAGGTATTTCAATGCGGAATGGTCAGTGTACATCTTAAAATGTCTACCCAGCAAATAATGTATGAATTTCTACAGCGTATATACCATCACTAAACACTCTCTTTCCTTTGTGGTATAATTTTTATCTATAAACAATAAATTCCTGCTAACGAAGGAAATGGGATGATAGATTGATCCTTCACCAGGCTACGTCAGTATCACACCGAGCACAATAGACAATGCATCGACATGACCATGAAAATCCTTTTCCAGAATGGAAATACAATATTGTCGTAGTATCCATCTTGTTTTTCAATGTGTCCAGACTCTCTTGGAATCTCTCTGTCCATTGAAACTTAGCATCTTTTTTCAAAAAAAATTCCATCAGAGAAGTCACCTTTGCATATCCTTTGATAAATTTTCCTTATTATCCAGTGTCACCGAGTGTTTCTCTCAACTATTTAACTGTAGTAGGTGGTGGTAGGTCGAGAATTGTCATAATTTTATTTGGGTCAACCAAAATTCCTTTGTGACATACCACATGGCCCAATAGAGCTCCAAACTAGGTGAAAAAGATACATTTCTTCAAATTTAGTGAAATTTGATAATCGAGACAATGTTCCAGCATGATTCTAAGGATATCAATATCTTCTTTTATGAGCCCAAATAATGTCCAATCATCGAAGTATACTTCAAGAGATTTTTGTATGAAATATTTAAAGGCAACTACTACGATTCTGTAAAAAATCGTAGGAGCATTCTTAAGTCCAAAGGGAATTACCGTATATTGGAAACATCCCCACTCTGTTGGAAAGGTAGTCTTGTCTCGGTCTTCCTTTGTAATATTGACCTGATGGTAACCAAAAAATAAATCAATGAACAAGTACATTTCCTTCCATCCAACACTCTCCAGTACTTCATTTGTAAATGGAGTTGGAAACGGGTCATGTAAGAAAGAATCATTCAACTTTATCAAGTCGACAAAAATTCTTACTTCACCTGAGGTCTTTTTGTCTTGGACTACTATCGGACTAATCCATTATGATTCATTGACAAGTTATATAACACCTACCTCTATCATTCAGTCCAATTCAGCCTTGACCTTTTTTTTATCGCGGATTTAATCAGTATAGTCATTGGTTGACCGATTTTGCGTCGGGCCTCAAAGGTATTTTCAATTCACCTAGATATTTGACTATTCCCTTCATTTCTAAAAAATATGGTAGGGAATAGATCCTGAAACTCGTGCAATAAATCAATGACCTTTCCTACAGTCTCTTCATCCGACTAATCTCCAATATTGACAAACTTTTTATTTTTCATGTGAGCCAATATTAACTTTCTTGATTTTGAGTGGGCTCAGGATTTGGTCACTAGAAATACCAAATCCCTCCACTTCGTGCATACCTTCCAACTCAAGTATGCTTATATCGAGCAGGTCGTCATCATCTGGTTCTCCCATCACATTGTAGCATTCCATCCAATGGTGTATTATCGTGTTGCATTTATGGAATTTTGTCGTTGCGACAGGGATTTCTTCAAATATATTGTTTTTCATTACATACAGTGCACCATCAATTGTTGGGTGATCATCTACGAACTCGAATGTATGTTTGAAACTAGTGGTTATTTCTTCACACTCAAGATTTGCTTGTTGCATTTCAACAAATGCATACCGATTCCTTGGTATTGTTTCCAATGTATGTATGAAATGATGAACCCATTCTTGTCGCAGATATGCCTTCCATGTTGCATGACAATACTCAATATGATCAACAGGATTTGTCAATCTTGTATATTTGTGACCAGTATAACTAACTCTTCTTCAAATCCGATCTCCATCAATATTCTGCATTGCGTCCATTTGGAGATATATTGTTTATGTGTACCCCACCATCTAGCGGGTTTAGCTTTTAGCACAAAGTCCAAGGCAGACAATCACTGCGATTCTGTAACTTTTGCTTCAAACTCTATCAGAAAGGACCCAAGGTTAGGAAAGACTGCATATGTAGGTAGCTCAATTCTGCCAATCTCCTAATGCTTAATATAAATTGGATGTACATGATCTAACACTCCACCAACTCAGCTTTCCATCAGTTTTTGGGTTTATATAGTCATCTCTCAAAGACATTACATTATATATGTGATCCAGGTAATTACCGTGTCCTTTACTGTTAACTGGCTCGACATATATCTGTTCTTCGAGCAGATAAATTGGTGCGACCACCAGGCTTATTGATTAATCTTCAAATGACAATATTTGTCTCTTAAAATTGATGATGGTTTGATTATCTATTTCCCAGTTGATCCCTAAAAGTGTAGGATATGGGTTTGTATCATCGACAATGTCGGTCACTTCAAAGTTTGCATATGTTCTCAAACCTTCTACCTCGACAGGTACATGAGTTAGTCAACCAATGGGTAGAATCTTCGACGGATTTGCTAGTCTTGGTTGAATGGGAGACCAATCCAGTCGCGGCTTGTTCATGGTTTCCCATGTCTACCTTGTCAAGATATTCACATCAGAGCCCAGATATAAGATGATATTATCCATATCATAGTCTCCTATCTGCGCAGTCATTCGCAACTCGTGACTAGTTTTTAATCTTTTCTTTACACGGTTAACTCTTTGTTCAGGTCACAACTCTTCTAGAGTTTATTATATAAGTGTTATCAATTCTGTGACAACATCTTTATCATGGATTAGAGCTAAGCAACTTTTGAAAAAATCTTGGAGCTTACTAACATTTCTCATCGGTTGCTTCCTGAGTATTTAACCGAACCTTTCAAGCATCTCTCTTACTTGTCCAAATGTCGATGCTTGATTTGTCTCTACAAATTCTGGTCGGATGTCTAAGAATATTTTCTTCTCCTTCTAAATGCCAAACGATAATTTCTTTTGTGTCATTGGTCGCAATTGTGGTTGTCCATGTTGTGCGCCATGGTATGCTCTAGTTACAGCACCTCCCCTTGTGATGAAACCAATGTTTTCTTCTCTTGGCTTGAAAAAAATCATATGGATGTTCTAGTTGGGGTTTGGATTGGGATTCTGCACAGGGTTTGGATTTCCCACAATTTGAGCCTTCCACTGCACAATAAATTGTGGACATTGTTCGATAGTATGATCAAATGCTTTATAATACTAACATGTCTTCGCAGGACTTGCACAATATCGATCAAAGTGTCCTAGTTATCCAAATTTATAACATATGACTTGGCCTCTTCCTCGACCAAATACTCCTCCTTGTTGTTTTTGTTGTCCTCATCCCTAAAAATTTCCACCCTCTAGGTTGAGGGTAGTGTTGCTACAGCGGATACTGATTTTGTTGATATTACGGTTGATCATATTGTGGTTGTTGAAATTGTGCTGGTGGATAATGAGCAGGTTGGTATTGAGCTTGTGCTCGTACAGCTTGCATATGCTCATCGTTCTTCATCAAGTAGGTATCCAATGTCTTCTCTTTCAGCAGTTGGAATTCTCTGCAGTATTTCTCATAATGTCCTACAAATTTACAAAATTTACAATATAGACTAGCTGGTGTACTTAAAATCTTCTGGAAATACAAACATTCTTTCGATCAATGGCCTCTAGTCTGACATATTCTACACCCAAGGAAACCCTTGGGTGTTTATCGGGTTTGGCGCTCCTGTTGCAACATAGTTTATGAGTGTTAGGAAACTATATTTATGGTGTCCTTCTATTCTACATCTTCTGCACCATAGCTCTTCTTGAACCTCTTTTCCTTTCTTGATGTCCTGGAGCTATGGTGTAAGGTTAGCCAGTTGCGGCTAAATCTACATCATTCCTGCACTGGTTTCTCCAATCGGTGAGGATTCTAGTTTCATTGTTATTTCTAGAGATTCTATCTGCAACACAATATTATGTTGCATTAATGGAACCCGAATGTGTGGAAACAATGCAACAATGAACCATTCCTTATGTTGTACTTCTAACATCTGGAAGCTTACTTTGACCATTAATGTCTTGAATCTCTGGTCAAAGTCCCAGACAAAATTTGTAGGTAACAGCTTGATTTCTTTAATATCTATAATGCATTGTGAATCAGATTTTAGTTTTCTGAATTCATATATCATTCTGACTCGAATTTGATCAGGCATTTTCTGCGCAACTCCTATTGGCACTATAGAAAACTTCATGTACCATTCTAGCGCACGACCTCGCAGAGGCGTGACCATATGCATTTTCTTTATGTCTTCATTTTGGACCTGTTGCACAATCCATATGGATTCACAGAGAAACCAATGTTGCAGTGGTTCTTCAAACCCATTTCCATTAAATATCGGCAACTTAATGTCAATTCTAGCCATTATGTTAACTATTGGAATGCTTGGGAAAAACATTTGACTAGTTGTACTCCCTTGTCCACTATTCACAGTGTTTGTACTATTTGTATTTACAAACCCACTTGGAGGCCAGTTTCTAAATATTACCTTTGGTGATGTGTGCGGGGTTGTAGGGGTATCGTACTCGTGCTCTAGGTCTGGGGCTTCTGTTGATTCTTATGATTCTTCTTCTCCTTCGGGTATCGACTAATATTCTTCTTCTTCATCGCAACATGTGACGCAAGCTCGTAGTCTTATCCTCTAGTCGTACTGTAACTTCCTCTTCCTGTGACAGTATTTCTTCTCTTTCCCGACCGAAATTTTCTTCTACTTCTCAAATATCTAGCCTCTAGTTCAGTTCTGCACTCACCAGGGAACATCTCAACTTAGTTTGCATCATTTTTCACACGGTTCTGCTACGACATATCCAACCTTCTGCGCACAATTCTCAACTGTCACAATCGTAGGATTCCTTTTTCACATACAAGCATCTGTTATATAAAAAAAATATAACATAACTTAATTATTAATATTAATTTAAATTAATATTATTAATTCTTAATTCTTAATTATTAAATTAAATAATTAATCAAATAATTATGAAAAGTCAAAAGACATCACTTATATTGAAAGGCGCAAAATGGCGTATAAAGCCAAGGAAATGTAATTGCAAAATCATCTTATAAATTTTCCATTTTTACATTATATTTCATTCATGGAATATTTATCTTATTTACATTTTCCCGTAAGAAACAGTTTTTTACTGCTCTAGTGGTATCAGAGCCAACCCTTCCTCAAGCTTGTGATCATTCGGCTTTTAGCCAAAGTTTTCGATTTTGTCTGGTAATTTTCAAAGATTCTATGAGTTCAAAGGTATTTGACCTTCCCAAAACTAAATAAATAAATAAAAATAAAAGAGAAGTTAAAAAAAAGGAGGATAAAAAGAAGAAAGGGGAAAAGTTTAAAAAAAAAATGAAAAACAAAAATCAACCCATTGTATTATTAAACAACACTTTTTTTTTATTATGAAAAAACCATTGCATTAATATTTTTTTTTATAAAAGTTGATCCCCAAGATTTGAACTTGGGTGGGGAAGGTAACATTGCTTTTTCCCAACCACCCAATCTACACACAATCCACACAAAAATTTAATAATAATATTTGTTTTGTTTATTAATAGATTGTATTAATAATAATTATTATTATTTAATAATTGTAAAATTACAATTGTTAATTACAAAAAGCAGACTATTACACCTTTGGGGTTACCATTTATTATCGAAGTAAGAAATACAAAAGTCAAAAGAAAGGGAAGATTTGTAAAGAATATTTTTTTCTCCAAGGAACAAATTGGAAGAATAGAAAACTACGTTGAAAAGTCTTAATAGCAAGCAATGATGGTTACAAAAGCAGAATTGCAATCACAATTACAAGCAATATTGGCTCAGTTAAAACATTACAAAGCGACCAATAATTATCTACAATGCGAGAGGGATAAGCAAGAATTGGTTAAAATGCTTAAAGGGAAAAGGAATCATACCCTAAAATTCCAAAATCAAATGTTGGAAAAAATAATGAAGGTATCATAATAATGTTATGAGATAAGGATGAGAAAATATCACATTTGGAAAGTCATAATCAAAACCTATAAGACTAGATCAAAAAGTCAAAAAAGGATGAAAAGTCGCCATATAGAAATGATAACGACTTCGAAGAAGACATAAAGCACTTAAACAAGATCATCAAGGACAAAGATAGTTAATTAGCGCAAGCCTAGAAGAAGCTAGAAGATCAAGATTCAAAGATAAGTCAACATCAACAATAGAAAGAAAAACTCCAGCAAAAGTATGACGACATTAAGAAAACACACAAGCTACAAATTAAGAAAATCAATGACAATTTAGTAAGAAATACTGAAGAACTATTTCGACTAAGAATTCATAACAAGAGATTACTTGCAAAAATCAAGAAGCTGAAACATAGTCGAATGACAGATCTTTCCAATGAAGACCTTGAAGGAAGAATATTAGAAAAGAAGAAACAAAACCAGTGCCTAATAAGTCTTAATCAAGAACTAGAGGAACAAATCGAGAATTTAAAAGAGGACAAAATTCACAACATAATAGGTTCAAGAAAATTCGTAGTAATAACAATATACTAGAGAACAAAGTAGCTAAAATTCAAAATGAACCATCTAGACTTACTGGAAAACAAATTCAAGTTGAGGAAGATATTCAATCTTCATCGCAATTCAAAAGGAAGTCAATCCAGCTGGAAAAACAAACAACAAAAACTCCTTTTATCGACACCCCAATTATAAACGTCATTGTGACCAACGACAAGGTCAAAATGAACATACACAGAAGACTTATGTCGTCATACAAATAAGAACATAAAATAAACATACTAAGCAACAAACAAGAAGTGATATCCTAGAAAGTGGTCAACAAACAACTCCAATAAAGATAGATCTCAGATGAACGACTTCACAAACAATGCGACAATTTTTCTTGGGAATCTGTAACTCATATCGTTTCATTTCATCAAGTGTCGCAGACACTAACACAAAGATCAAGAAGATGCCGTTACAGGTGTAAGCCTTATCTTCCTTAAGCTTTGAGGACAAAACTTCTCTAAGGGGAAGGCAAAGTTATATAAAAAAAATATAACATAACATAAATTAATTATTAATATTAATATAAATTAATATTATTAATTATTAATTATTAAATAAGAAATAATTAATCAAATAATTATGAAAAGTCAAAAGGCATGACTTATATTGAAAAGACGCAAAATGGCTTATAAATCCAAGGCAATGTAATTGTAAAATAATCATATATCTCTATCATTTTTACATTATATTTCATTTATGGAATATTTATCTTATTTACATTGGGTTTTCCCATAAGAAACAATTTTTAACTGTTCCAGCATCTCTATCCAAGTCCTCAAAGATGATAGATATTTTCCTCGTGGTCCTTGGAAAAACTTCCGTTTGGCCTCACTGTATGAGATTATTGTGTCGACAACAAACTCAATAATGTATCCCTCAAAAATACTGTCTACCCAGAACTCAACAACACTCAACACAGGGTTGCTAACACTTTTCAGCCATTGAATCAACTAAGGATTCCACTCCATCGGTTATCCTCCTTGAAAATTTCTTTGTTGGTTTTCCAACTTCGACAACCACTCATGTATCACAATAGGAAATTCATAAAATAAAATCTCATGAATATCTGTGTAAAGATATCAACCACTCTGTTGGATTCAACTGATATCCTTTACTCTCTTCTTATGCAAATCTAATGCTTGGAAATCCACTCAGTCTTGTATTTCATCCTTCATTAGATGACACAACATATCCCTCACCAAAATCATTCACGGTCCCGACAACCGAACCATTTGTTGGCGTATCTTTCCTCTCTTGGACCTAGGTTCAGTCCCTCCTTTGCACACTACAAAGCCCAAGATATCAGTCTGACATAACAAGGTTCAGTCGAAAACACCTACGACCTAGATGTAGTCTAACCCGAGATACCTTTGTATGGGCAATTTCCAAACTAGGTTTCTACAGTTGGTGGTGGATTTCTCGTCCCTTGGTAGTCCACCAAGGTGCTCGACTGAAGTTGATGGGTGGGGCATTTATACTTGTTAACCATAGTTAAACTGCAACACAACTCATCCTTCAACTGGTATTATCACAATAAACCCAATGCAGCATAGATACATTCAACAATAAGAGTAAGACATATACATATAAACTCATTAATAAGAAAATACATAAACACTTATTCATGACAACATATATATGTGACTCAAAAACATTCATCATTCATACATTTGACATAGTATCTAATGTAGAAACCCATCCAGGAAAAACCATAAAGGCGCTCTTCATCTGGCATGAGAAATATATGGCACCCTTTTGTCTATGCACTAAGATATATATTCTGTTATAGATCTTTATTCCTTATCTATACATACTTCTTTCTCCTTTAATGCTCTCTAGTCTTTTGTCACTATTATTTCTCTACTTAACTCTATTGATGATCGGCACATAGCCTGGGTCAATTCAACTTCATATGATGACTCTACTATCAATCCTCACATAGCCTGGATTGACTCAATCTCTTCTACACTCATGCACACTCAACTACAGATTCTTTGACTCCTCTCTACGAATAAACACACTAACTGACAACACAACTTACAAAATCTAACACATGGCCCAAGCCAACTAGCTAGGAACTAACTTGCATATAGCTTGGGTTCCTCCTTTTATAAACTCTTACATGTCACTCTCAATAAACTTCATACAATTTGATAACATGATGTCTTTCCTATTCTATCGACACATGTCAGTGTTAGGATTATAATCCTCCCTTGTCCAATTTGGTCATTATGTCTAAATCAAGATTCGTGTCTAAATCGGGATTCCTTTCGGTGTATTTTTAGTCACTAGCATCATTGAGTCCACTTGTCCTAATTGCGGCACATACACCAGTTACTAAAGTGTGGGTAACGCTAATTGAGGCCAATTTCCACTGATTTCACTTGCATGCATCAGTTTAGGAGCCTCCTAGATCAATCCCTACAAATTAGGAGCCACTGGAAGTGTCGATACTAACCTCCATCAATTGAGTTCAGTTGGTGACTAGTCGAGTTCAGTTGGTTACTAGTCAAGTTCAGTTAGGAGTCAGATACAATCAGTTCTAGTTCCCTACACTCAGTTCTATTGAGTTAGCTCTTGGATTGCATGGTTTCATGTAGGTTAGGTGCATTTACTCACCTACCTCAGTCAGTTAGACTAGTCAACACTGAATTAGACACTTGAGTTTGGATTTTGAACACCAATGAACTTTGATAATGACTTAGACAAGGTTAGTTAACCATTCAGTCAAGTAGAATCCAACCAATTCTAATTTCCTCACATGGATTTGAATTGCATGTGGTTATTTATCCATTGTACTTCATTGTAATTCATTGTCTAATTACTTTTGATTAATGAAAGCATTCATAGTTGCAAGCCATTTTTGCATTGTTTCATTCTTCAATTGCTGAGTAATTTGTGTGATCTATTTTATGAGTTGTGTGTTGATCCATAGATCTATGTGCTCAATTTAATATGGTATCAGAGCCTCATCAGGACAAGGAACTTCTTCTATTATAGATTCATACTTGGATCAAAAAAAATTGAGCAAAATTGATCCTTCCAGTACTGCACCAGAAGTGGAGAATTTACCACTTAATACCCAAAGCAAAGGAATTGTTGATCAAGCTTTGTTAATCAACTAAGTTGGGTGTGAAGGAAATTACAAAAGTGTAGACTGTCAACCTTATTTTGTTTGTTTGATTGTGTGATTTACAGGTTTATTAGTCTCCTTCACTGCATTCGCTACAAGCAGCTCAGTCTCCTTCAATGCATTCACTGCAGCAGCTCGGTCCTCTTCTTTGCATTCTAAATGGATCCTCCAATGGACCTTCTCACTCATTTCAACTACCAGCAGTGGAAGGAGGACATGGAGACACAACTATGCTCCAAAAGACTCTTCAAACTCACAATGGAGATAGAGAAAGAGCCAATTCATTAAGTTAACAAAGAAATGTATTGGAATAGGATTGATGAAGCATACGGATGCTTGTTCCTCTCAATCTCTCGAGATCTTCTCTTCCACATCAATGGATTGAAGACCCTGAAGGAGTTTTGGGATAAGATTGCTTCCTTATTGTATAAGTAGGATGATCTGTGGATCTATCAGTTGGAGAATGAGCTGATTTCTCTTCATCCAACCAATTTCGAAACACTGAATGACTTCTTCACAAAATTCAAGCATATAGTGTTCTAATTGAAGCTGTGCAAGGTTGAGAAGGAGGATGATCAAATCATCTTTTTCATTCTCTCAAAACTTAGTGTAGACTATTCAGTCTTTGTATCAACATTTCATTCTATGAATCTCTCTACTGCAAACTGGAAGATGCCTACTCTTAAATCCTTCATTAAATCTCTCACTCAAGAGCATGACAAGTTGATCCAAATGGGGATCATTCGATCTTCCATAGATCAAGCACTGGTTGCAAGAGGACATAAGGTAGCGAATGATAAATAGAATCAAAATGATGAGTCTCCTATAGAGAAAGAGCAGTCAAATGAGCCTTTAGGTTCGAAGAGAAGCAAGAAGAATGGCAAAGGAAAGAAACTTTGTTCTTACTGTGGAAGGGGATTTCATCCAGAAAGCTCTTATATGAGAAGAACAATTGATGAGATGTCTCTTCTTTTGAAGAAACATAACATTACTATACATGTTAGTGCAAGGAAGGCTGGCCATAGAGAAGAAACTGAATAACATGAAGAGACATGCCATGCACTGAAGGCTAGATGCTTAACAACACATGCCTTCCTCATTGATTCTAGAGCTTACAGTCATATCGTTGCATCCAAAGAAGCATTCTCTTCCTTGTAGTCTTTTGATGGTCCTAGTATTCAGATGGGAAATAACAGTAAAGTTCAAGCCAAAGGGAAAGATGGAACGTGGAAAGTTCAAAGATGTGCTTTATGTTCCCTCCCTAGCTGCAAACTTGTTATCTGTATACCAGATGACTCATACTGGCTCTCCAAAGTGAGTCATATTTGATCCTGACTCAGTGGAGATCACATGTCACATGCCCCAAATTGCAAAAAAAAATTATGTTTCAAGAGACATTATGTTATATTTTGATTATAAAGTTTGTAATTAATGACCAAGTAGGGTCAAGGATAATTGCATGTAATTGCTGCATATTTTATTAATTAGTAAATGAAAGATGAGAAAACATCTTAAGGAGGTTATTAAATGAGTGTTTTACTGGCACTTGGTGGAATAGGCTAGGCTGAGAGGATATTGACACTTGGCAGCATCCTCAAACTACTTCTAGTTGTTGCAGGAGGAAACTTCCCTATTTTTGTAGTCATGTTCCCCAAGAAAGTGGAACAAGAGCAGGTGGCTCATTACATGAAAACTGACCCAAAAGTCCTAGGTATGCTAATAAAAACTTCCCATTGAATTTAGCTGAGGCTGCTCATTCTTTACTTGTGAAAGTTCTAAGTGAATTTAGTGCACAAGAAAATTTGATGGAGGGGACTAGCAGAATTTTTCTTAGTGAAAAGTGATGAAGTTCTGAACTAGTGTAGCTATTTTAAGCTAAGTTCATATTGCTACAAGTAGAACATATTACTTTTGAATACTCAATAGAGTTGCAGAGGTTTACTAAACCAGTTCTCTCACCTAGTACTTCAACCAGGTGGACTAGTAGATAGGCTCGGGGGTCCTGAGATTTGCAGTTCAGCTATTTCCAGTAGTTGGTTGGGAGGAATAGGTTCCTTAATTTGTTGTCTCCTCTTCTACATTTCTAGGTTCTACATGTTCTTTCTTATTTCTATTTCATATTTAGGATCAAGAAGGATTGAACTTAGGAAATAATATGTTATGCTTATGTTCTTCTGTTATTAGAATTATTGAATGAAATCTTTTACTGTGAAAACATAGTCAAATTCTGGATTAAATATGGAATAGGATTAATGATTAGAGAAATTTCAAATTTTACTGATGGATAAAAAAAATACCTAACTGTATTTTTCCACACCTTCATGAAGGTATTACTCTAGTACAGTAGGTTGGATTAGAATTCTGATGGTTAAATCAAATGAAAATTGTAGGATTAGGTTTATTACTTTTTACATATTCCTTGTAAAAATGTGCAGGAGAGCCTTACTTAGAATGCACATGTTTAAAGAATTTAGATATGACCTAGATCCAAGAAAGGTCTTTTAAAACCAATACACAGACTGTGTAATGGTGATTCTATTTACACAGTAAATAAGTCATTTGCTATAAGCCTAATTATTTAAATATACATTGTAATTAAAAACATTATAAAAACAGGAAAATAAAATAAGTAAGATTAACCTAAAAAAACAGTAAAATGAGGCTAGTAATCATTACTAATATAAGTAAGAATCAAATTTTAACTACATCACAAGTAAATATTAAACTCTGTAAATATTTAAAAATAATTAAAATCTTACAAAACCCTAATTTGGAGAAAGTGTTGAATATGACCTTCATTTTCCTCTCTTTTTATAGAAAAGGGTTAATACAGTTCTACTCATATTTACTTAAAGCAAAAATTATTCATTTATACAAACACATTTATCTAATTTATAAACACAGATTTAAATAAGCTTTTCACAGAAACAGTATTGAAAACTGTTTGACAAATATAAATTAAGATAATTTAAGTAAAGACCCTTTAAACATTCCAACCCAAGAACACAGAACACAGAACACAGTAAAAACTCAGGTTGTATTAATCAACCCTACTTTTAATTATTTTTCTGAATAATTGCTTTTACTGACAGAGAAAAATTTAAACTCTGTTTTAAAACCAACATTCTGAACTTTTCTCTCTGTTAAACAAAAATTGAAAAATTACGAACTTAACCATAATAAAAATTCTTTTAAGTTCTTAAATCCAATTATTCATCAACACAAGTATCATAGCAATAAAAACTTTTCTATTAAGATAAATTAAAAATTGAAATACCTAAATATTACAAGAAACCCTATAGTCTGTCAACGACCTCATAAAAACCATAGTTCATGGTCGAAGTACAGGAATTTCTAACATAGAAAGCCTTTAAATCTTAACATGATATAAATACCTTTAAAACCCTAACTTAATTTATAACTAAAACCAATGCAGTTTCCATTCAAGTTACGGCCTAATGGCCTTTTTACAACAAAAATCATAGCTTAAAATCATGTTCAAAAATAATATATTCTGTAAATCAAGCTCCTTGTGAGATGAAGGTCACGCGAAGGCTAGATTGGATAGATTTTGTAGGAAAGGATATTTTCATTCCTTACACAAATCAGTAACACTATTATTGAACAATATAAGGTTCTTATTATTGCATTTCTACCTAGTAAGTACTTAAATGGTTAATAAACTGTCTTCTGCACTAAATCTTTAGTTCCATGTATGAATATCAATCATTATACCTTATGAATATACCTAGATTTAGGTTTTTCCTAGTTTACTTAACATTTGAGACAAACACTAATGAATTACCATGATATCAAGTAATAAGGTATCGAATGACCTGGTATACAAAATATCTTTCTCTGGAATGGTATACAAGACTTAAACTGATAGTAAATAAATGAAATTTTGATGTACCAGTTATAGTCGAAGTTAGGTAGAAAACATCTGGTTTTATGTTTAGATTTTCAATTACTTATGTTTACATGAAATTAAATAAAACGTAAATATACAGTTCAACGATGCCTCCTTAATTTGATCAAAGCTGTAAAATAAACAAATATACTAGCATTTTATTTTATGCCAATTGAGATAAGAATCTCGATCCGAAAACTGGTTAGAAAACGTCTTACCTGTAAAAGAAGCATCACTTCACTGCATTAGCTAAAAAGCTAAGTAAGCCTTGGACTTAACTGAAGTTCCTTCATATTCATAAACAGTAAAACAAACTTTAACACTTAGAAATTTAAACATATGTTTCAGCTCATAATATCCCAAATCATAACTTGCTAAATCAAATCTTTAATAATGAGTTTTGAAAGCAATTATTTAAGTATGCATATCTAGAATTTATTAAAGGAATTAATTCTAGTTTCAGTTAAATATTCCTCAGAAGTGACGATTGTTGTATTTTTATCATTTAAGTAATATGATCTTAGGATCTTATCTGAGAGAATAACATGCACAGCAATAATCACAAGAGACAAGAGACACAAAGAATTTTCCTTGGGGAAACCATAAAGGAGAAAACCTCGCAACTTCCTCAGAGATAGAATGAGCACCAATGGCAGTAGTAAAACCCAAAGACAGAAAAGATGATCTCCAATAGTTGCTCTCTCTCTCTCACTTGAGAGAGCTTCTCCTCTCTCACTCATGCGCCCCAGTGAGTGAGTGTGTGTTGTGTAGAAATGAGGAGAGCCTCACTTCTATTTATATTCTTTCGTTCACTTTATTTCCACTCCAACATGTCGGCCTTACTTAATAATTACTTACTAGGGCTGACTTCTCTAGGAGAGTCTAATAACCCTAGTGCCCCACACTATGGGGAATTTACCCTCTAATCAACAAGGAGGGCTAACCTTAACTCAATTGTGGGGACAATTGCCCCAACTTACAACGGAGGGTTAACCTCAATGACTTTACATGACTTGTTTATATTGTTGAATTTCCCAATAGGAACATCGGGGTATGACATAACTCAATTACATTACATATACTTCTTGATAGAAACATAGGGGTACAATACATAAGATATACAAGTGAATACATTCTGAAGTTACAAATACATCAACACTCCCTCTTAACTAGGAAGGTATTCTCTCGACACAATTTATCAGCACAATCCTTCTTCTCTGGGTCATGTCTGGATCATCATCAAGTCTGGATCATCTGTATCATCATCAAGTCATGTTCAAGTCATCTTCATCAAGTCTGTATCATCACTTGATCTGGATCATCACTGGATCATCATCAAGTCTGGATCATCACTGGATCATCAAGTATGGATCATCACTTGATCTAGATCATTACTGGATCATCAAGTCTGGATCATCACTTGATCTGGTTCATCACTGGATCATCAAGTCTGGATCATCACTTGGTATGGATCATCACTAGATCATCACTTGATCTGGATCATTACTGGATCATCAAGTATGGATCACCATCACTGCTTCTGTCATCTTGAACAAATGGTGTTATCTCTCAATTCTTCTCATCATAGGAAGTTATACAGAGCTAGCCCCTTTTCATGCTAGTTCTATGCCTATCCTCCATGTAGGTCTCCATCGTCTTCAACACTTATATCTAACCATGGAATGAACCATGTTAGAAAGGCCCGCCCAGCACTTACATCCAAGAACCATGTCAGAAAGGCACACCCAGTACTCACATCTGACCATGGGAGGAACACATCCAAAACCCATGTTAGAAAGGCCCAACACTCACATCCGACCTCATCTTGTCATAAAGGATTTGCACTTACATCTGACCTCATCTTGTCAAAAAGGATCTACACTTATATCCAACCTCATCTTATCAGAAAGGCTTTGCACTTACATTTGACCTCATCTTTTCAAAAAGGCTCTGCACTTACATCCGACCTCATCTTGTCAGAAAGGCTCCGCACTTACATCTGATCATGTGGGAACACATCCCACAATCACATCAGAATGTCTCTGCACTTATATCTGATCATGTGGGAACACATCCTGCAATCACATCAGAATGGATCTACACTGATCATGTGGGAACAAATCCCACAATCACATCAGAATGGCTCGACACCGATCATGTGGGAACACATCCCACAATCACATCAGAATGTCTCTGCACTTATATCTAACCATGGGAGGAATACATCCACCATCCATGTCAGAAGGGCATTGCACTTACATCTGACCATGGGAGGAACCAATCCTACCACCATGTTAGAAGGGCTCACGGACTCATCACTTCCCCTTGGAAGGAACCTCGATCTGGAGAACACCAAGCTTCTCCCTGAAGTACTTGAACTTCACTCTGGCCACTTCTAGCATAGAACCACATGAGGGCTGATTATGTCCAAGCATAACCTATGAGCTTCACCAGGACCGATTACATCCGAGGAAAACCTGTAGGACTATTTACATCTGAGCAACCTACGAGCTTCACTGGGAATTTATGCTCAGACAACCTGTCTCACCGGCTATGCTAGAACTCCCTCTTTCAATAGATCTCGATATGGATCACATACTGGAGCTTCATTGATCCTCTCTGCATCATACAAAAATGCAAGTCAGATCAATCAAATCAAATAGTAGTTTTCAAAAGAAACATACTACCTCCAAAATAGCTGAGCAAGTGGCAACATATTTTGCATTAGCTGTACTCAGCACCATGCAGGGCTCCTTCCTGCTAAACCAAGAGATCACACCTGATCTCATATTGAAGTGCCACCTTGAAGTGTTCTTCCTATCAATGTCACTACCTTCCCAATACAAATCCACATAAACCTCTAGGTTAATCTTCTGATTCGTATCATACTTGAGCCCATACTCAACTATACCCTTCAGGTACCTCAATGCATGCTTTGCAACCATCAAGTGAACATGTCTCAATTTTTTCACAGCAAAGTAAATATCTGGTCTCGTATTCGTCAAGTACATCAAGGAACAAATCATTTGATGATACATCGTGGCATCAACCGTCTCTGATGAAGCAACACTCAATAGCTTCAGGTTCGATGCCATAGGTGTGGTCATGGCCTTGCAGTCCATCATCCTGAACCTCTTCTGGATCTCTATTGCACACTTCCCTTGTCCCAGGTATATTCCATCCATATTCTGCCACACCTCCATGCCTAGAAAGTAGTACATCATATCCAAGTCCTTCATCTCAAACTTGGCAGCAAGTCTTCTTCTTGCAAATTTAATGAGTTCCTCTTTTCTGTCAAGAACAAGTCATCGACATATAATAGGAGCATCACTGGTCTTCCGCCTTCAACCTTGAAGAAAAGTTTGGAATCCTCTTTACTCTTATAAAATCCTAGATTCATCAGTAAGTTGTCCATCCTTGTGTACCATGTCGAACCTCAAGATATTCTGCAGTCACTCCATCTGAAGTGAAGCATCATACTCCCTTTGTCTTTCTTACTCTATGTATTGAAACATTCTATACTGGAGTGACAAGCAGCTTCCTCTGCTACTAATATTCTATGTATCCATCTAGGGTCACTAGATACCAATATCCTCTATCTTGAACCTTTTCAAAAGTTCTTCTGACACCCATCTGTGAGCTTGTCATCCTCTATAGGCTTTCATATTCAACCTTGTAGCAAAGGTTAAGATCTTCATCACTCTAAGTGATCTTCAAGATCCTCATGTATGTGTTATCCCATGGGTGTCTTCTGAGATTGTACAAGGCCTTCTTTAATTTGCACACATGAGTCTGCCTTTCATGCCTCAACTCCCACTAGCTGCAAATGTCTCTTCGTAGTCTATGCCTTCTTTCTATGAGAAGCCTTGTGCTACGAATATTTCCTTGTATCCCACGATGTTTCCATCTACTGTATGCTAGATCTTGCAGATCCATATGGAAGATAGTATAGACTTCCCTTCAGGTCTCGATATCGCATTCTAGACATCATTCTTCTTGAACCTGCATTCTCCTTCCCTTTCTTCTTGGCTACTTCTTCATAGCTGGAAGGTACTACATCAATGATGTCGCTCAACAATGATTACAAACTTAATCGTAATAAAACTTCTTTTAAGTTCTTAAATCCAATTATTCATCAACATAAGTATCATAGCAGTAAAAAAATTTCTATTAAGATAACTTAGAAATTGAAATACCTAAATATTACAAGAAACCCTACATTATGTCAATGACCTCATAAAAACCATAGTTCATGGTCGAAGTACAGGAATTTCTAACATAGCAAGCCTTTAAAGCTTAACAGGATATAAATACCTTTAAAACCCTAACTTAATTAATAATTAAAATCACTAAGGTTTCCATTCAAGTTACGAACTAATGGCCTTTTTACAACAAAATTCACAGCTTAAAGCATGTTCAAAAATAATATATTCTGTGAATCAAGCTACGGTTGAGAAGGCCTCATAAACATTTCATTAAGTCACAGCCAAACGGCCTTCCAAAACAAACAGGCTACATTGTAGCCATGGACGAGCAGTATTTCCAATCCAAGCGAACAGTATAAACTAAAACACCATACACCCATCGCTGGAAGAACCTCAGGTAGGACCGAGGCTTACGTTTACTGAAGGATATTGAAGACCCCCTCTTCGTCGAAACCTTTGAGCTATAGTCTGAAAACTCTGCTTGTGAATTAACCTACACACCATTAAAGAATGGTTAAGCTTTCTGCATATAAATTAAAAGAAAATTAATTTAGCATTTACACTTATGGCGAATACAAGTTTGAGAAATATGAGTTATCTGGAGTCGTTTCTCTTCTAGTCGCGCCTTAACTTGTTACACAGTGTTTTAACCAAGTAAAACCCCCTTACACAAGAAACTGGGAAGTAAAGACAGTTAAGCCGACACTCGGTGAGATTATTCAAGTCAAAGCCAAGGCCACGCCATGATGAAAACAAAACCAAAATCACACTGCAACTCAGACGGAGTTTCGCCACTACACCAGTGCCCGAAGGAAATCCCACTCAAAGGCCAAGTAATGGAGACAAAGACCATACACACAAATATAAGGAATGGCAACAAAGACTCTCATACACATAGAATAGTAAAGGTGAAAAGGACTCTCACAAGTAAAGGTAAGCCACAGCGATGAAGGCTCTCATTTGCAGCAGAAAACCAATGGTGAATCCATGAGGCCGTAAGCATGTGAATCCCTCTCCACCATGGGAAAAAGATAGGGTAAATGCACAAATTTAGGGTTTTGGAAGCTTATATAATAAAATGCCAAAGTCAAAACCCTAGCCACTATAAAACAGTAATGTGAACTGCACTATCGGTTCAATTTTATGGGTTTTGCAATATAGTTCGAGACCTAGTGGAGCAGCCTGAACACAATATTGTTTTATAAAAACTTTGCTTAAAAAAAATTAAAATCATTCAATATATTTTCATTTCAATATGCATATTATAGCCATAAAGAATAATATTGGGAGGTTCGCATAAACTAGGGTTTGCATTTATGTTTTATAAACCATGTAAATAGGTAACAACTTATGAAAATGAATACTTTAACCTTGTAAATAGCACCTTCTGATAAACTAGGACTTGTAAAAACACCTTGTAAGAGACCTATGACAATACATTGGTTAAAAACACTTATATGTGTAATCCTGTAAGTATAGAAAGATTCATAGCGTGATTCTCAGTATAAGTATTAAAACTTGGTTTTGTTATAGGGTAATAATTTTTACATCATAGTGGATAAATGAAGGTCATGGGAAGGCTAGATTGGATAGATTTTGTAGGAAATGATATTTTCATTCCTTACACAAAGCAGTAACACTATTATTGAACGATATAAGGTTCTTACTATTGCATTTCTACCTAGTAAGTACTTAAATGGTTAATAGACTATCTTCTGCACTAAATCTTTAGTTCCATGTATGAATATCAATCATTTTACCTTATGAATATACCTAGATTTAGGTTTTTCCTAGTTTACTTAACATTTGAGACAAACACTTATGAATTACCATGATATCAAGTAATAAGGTATCGAATGACCTGGTATACAAATTATCTTTCTCGGGAATGGTATACAGGACCTAAATTCATAGTAAATAAATGAAAGTTTGATGTATCAGTTATAGTCGAAGTTAGGTAGAAAACATCTGGTTTTATGTTCATATTTCCAATTACTTATGTTTACATGAAATTAAATAAAACATAAATATACAATTCAACGATACCTCCTTAATTTGATCAAAGCTGTAAAATAAACAAATATACCAGCATTTTATTTTATGCTAGTTGAGATAATAATCTCGATCCGAAAACTGGTTACAAAACGTCTTACCTATAAAATACCTGTAAAAGAAGCATCACTTCACTGCATTAGCTAAAAAGCTAAGTAAGCCTCGGACTTAACTGAAGTTCCTTCATATTCATAAACAGTAAAACAAACTTTACTAACCCAAAAATTTAAACAGATGTTTCAGCTCATAATATTCCAAATCATAACCTGCTAAATCAAATCTTTAATAATGAGTTATGAAAGCAATTATTTAAGTATGCACATCTAGAATTTAATAAAGGAATTAATTCTGGTTTCAGTTAAATATTCCTTAGAAGTGACGATGGTAAACATTTAATGTCATAAGAAAAATTTTAAATTTTTATGAATTTTTGGGTTATTACATCACAGATATCTCTACTAGGAACCTCATAGAGAAGGGTGTTGCAAATCATGCCTCCAAGGCATATGAGTTCTCACACTTCATGCCATTTTCAAAACTAGTGCACTCTTAGTAGCCACTTGCAAGGGAAGGTAAAAACATTTTATCTACTTCTTTTGTAGTTTCCACTAGTATTGCAAATCCAGGTGTATCAGTTTATGAGATTGAGATTTAGAGTGATATAATCCAGATCCAGTACCTACTTCCAAACTGGAAGCTAGGAAGATGACAAGAAATCCATATGACACTCAAAAGGGAAAGACCCTTGCGCTATTTCATGCAATCTTACCTCCTTCAAAGAGATGCAATAAACTTATTGTAAGATGCTACATGGCAAGGGCTCAGTCTCACTACATTCAGAAAAATAGAGTGGATCATACACCTCTTCATTTAGCAAGAGGCAAAGGTCACATTCCTCCTTCCTTCCATCATCATTTTGGGAGAAGATGGAGAAGTCTATATGATAGGCCCTGGGATACCTATGCATAGAACATCATGCATGCTACTCCGCTACATCACAGATATTGTAGGAACACATTTTCAAGTTTTTCAAACTTGAATCCTAATTCTATTTGCTTAGTTATAGGGAGGGATTTTTTCCCGTGTGGTTTTCTCCCCAGCTCCTTGTGTTGATTAGTTACTTTACTTTACTTGATGTAATGGGTTACCTATGGTCTTAGTTACCAGGGCCCACAAATTGTCCAAGTTAGCATTCAGGGGGGGTGTTAGGATTATAATCATCCCTTTTCTAATTTGGTCACTATGTCTAAATTAGGATTCATGTCTAAATAGGGAGTCCTTTCAATCTATTTTTAGTCACTGGCACCATTGGGTCCACTTGGACTAATTGAGGCACATACACTAGTTACTAAAGTGTGGGGAACACTAATTGAGGCCAACTGCCACTGATTGCACTTGCATACATCAGTTTAGGAGCCTCCTAGATCAATCCCTAGAAATTAGGAGCCACTGGGAGTGCCAATAACAACCTCCATCAGTTGAGTTCAGTTGGTGACTAGTTAAGCACAGTTAGGACTTAGTTACATTCAATTATAGTTCCCTACACTCAATTTTATTTAGTTAGTTCTTGGATTGCATGGATACGTCCAGGTGAGATGCATTTACTCACATTCCTCAATCAGTTAGACTAGTCAACATTGAATTAGACACTTGATTTTGGATTTTGAACTCCGATAATGATTTACACAAGGTCAGTTAACCATTCAGTCAAGTAGAGTCCAACCAATCCGAATTTCTTCACATGGATTCGAATTGCATGTGGTTGTTTAGCGATTGTACTTCATTGTAATTAATTATCTAATTACTTTTGATTAATGAAAGCATTCACAGTTGCAAGCCATTTTTTCATTGTTTCATTCTTCAATTGCTGAGTAAATTGTGTGATCTATTTTGTGATTTGTGTGTTGATCCATAGATCTATGTGCTCATATTAATAGTCAGGAGGCACTAACGATCCGAATTACAAATATGCTTCCATATGTGTGGCTTGCACCGACTCTAGCTGACCTCATACCCACGATCTCTCTGAAATATTGCTTTCCATCTGCTACGCCACTGCACACCTTCTGACATGGTTTATTCTATCGCATATTTCCTGGTCGCATCCTTTCCTTCGGTCGTGGATTATCTTATGTCACGAACTCTCTTCTTTTGTTGTCGCATATTCCTCTTTGACTGCTTCTTTCCTTAGCTCTTTCTTCTTTATCTGCTTCTGCTCCTTCTCGGTCGCATCTTGCTTCCTTACTACCTATTCTACCTTGTCCTTCCCTCTTTCCACGGTTGTTTCTGTTGTAACTCATTTTTCTTCTCTTCCTTATTTTCCTTCTTTTGTTCTTCCTTCTCTACTTCTGTCGCAACTCCTTTTACTTCTTGTGACCTGACTCTTTTCATACTTGGGCATAATTTTAACTGAATTCTTCCTATATTTCCCTAGGCCCAATAATGATGCTCATGATGTTGTTGTTACAAAACTTCCTATGACATATAGATTCACCAGTCAGTTGTACAGTTGTTGTTGTTGATGTAGAATACCTTACTTATTAAGAGGGAGTGTTGAAAGAAATGTAACTTCAAAAGATATTCTATTGTACTCCTTCTTCAAATATGCTATTCCTCCATTTGGAGATGTCCTTGATGTAATTGGTCATGTAAAAGTCACGAGGTAAAACGTTAATTGTAATTCGAGGCAATAGTACCCACAAAAGTATTTTATAAAGGTTATTTTGAGTCTTCCTAGGTAGGTCAACCCCAATTAGAGAACCTATCTAACCTAGTTAGGTATTTGAGTCACTCACATGATGAATATAAATAGGTGACGTGCCTCCCTCATTAGAATACACTTCTCACTCAAGAAATTGTGCAAGAAAGAGAGAGAGAGAGAGAGAGAGAGAGAGAGAGAGAGAGAGAGAGGCAGTCTATTGTGGAAAGGAAGCTTCTATTCTTGTTCTTGGGATCTTGCACTATACTTGGTTGAATTCTATATCGAGGAAGTTTTGTTGGGTTTTCTCCCCCATGAGGATTTACCAGGATAAATCTTTGTGTTCTTTTGTGTGGTTGTGATTGTGTTTCTTTCAATTATCCTTGTGCATATGGTTATGATGTTATGATGCTAAATGTTTTGAAATCTTGTATGACCATCAAAATTATAACAATGATGGCATAGTGGGGATGGGTGGGTATTGTGCTACCATGGTGGGTGTCATAGGAGTCGATTAAGGGGTAATGTTTCCCTATTGGTAAATGGACTCAATAAGACCATATTTTGAATGTGACGACACTGCATGGGATGGATCCAAAGATCAATGCCAAGGGGCATCTGGTAGGATGGTGTATAGGTACTTGGATTGTGTATAGATGAGATCAAAGTGTTGGGCCTTCAAGATGGCCTATTCCTTAGTTTGGGGTAATGAGGTTGGCACATCCTTTGTAATAGCAAGTTGGAGTGATTCTATGAACCAATCCAATATGAATTGAGGCTGAATCTCTATATTGCACAATGTGCAACATCTACACCACTCGTGAAAGTTGTATGTTATGTGGGTAGATGTATTCTGCTGAAATTTTGTGAGAATATTGAGACCTAAATTATGGCATATGGGTAGCTAAAAATAAGTGAGGAAGGTGGTGGCAATTGTCCCAAAACCAGCATGGGATTCCCTTAATAAACTACATAACATTATGCAGTACTTCTTATGAGGGTTCATTGGAAGAGGTGAAGCCTTACTAAGTCCTCCACAATGTTGCTAGAGGAACACCATAAATGGAAAGATATGATATGGTTTGCTGGATCATCTCCTTGTTTACCTTCAAACTTAGGGATGTATGAGGGGAGCTTATCGAGCATATCGTGCCATGTTGGATCATGAGCTCTGGGGTAATTGATCAACTTAGCTAGATCAAGGAGATTTAAGCTAGACATAAATGGTAATTTTGTGTTAGCTACCATCATCGTACTTTATGTGTTGTTTCCTTGAGGGGGGGAATGGGGAGTATGTGGCGATGATATATGTCTATGATGTGAATAATAGGATGATGTGTGGTTTCCTCCTAGAGAGAGAGAAGAAGGGGGGGTATTTCCTCCACAAGGTGGATATAAAGGGATGACTCTTCCATGAGAAGAGGAAACAAAAGGATATAAATTCTCTCTAGGGGGGGAATAATGAATCGAGCAAGGGGTGACCTTGACCAGAGGATCCAATAAATGTGGCCTTGGTGTGGCCCGGATAGAGCATCTATTTCCTGAACCATGGGGAGAGAGTGGAAAAACACCCTTTGAAAGAGGTGAAAGGCCTTGGAGTCTACAAGATTTCCTTAAGGGGTTTTGTTCCTCAATGGTGGAAGTATTTAGTGACAAATGAGAGTGATGATGAGAATAAACACAATTGAACAAATGCAAGAATATGCCAAGCACGATATATGCAAAATGGTGCAAAGTTAGTGATAAGTGAGATGTTGGTTTAGTGCAAGTGATCCCATACGTAGGATCTTTTTAATTATGAGTTATGTAAATTTGTATTTAGAAAGAAAATAAATGTAAATTTTCTAAAGACCTAACGCCCTTCTTCTCGAATGTAACCGGGCCTTCTAAAATCACAACCAATGGTGATAATGGAATCCACACAACAATTGACTAGTGAAGGTGAGAAATATTTAGTTATACCGACGATGGGGATATGTACTACAAGGTTGGAAACACTTCCCAATGGAAATATCTAGCTTCAGGAGTCAATTGCACTCACAATTTCTCCTTGGCGATATCCTAAGTTTTAGTCTCTAAGATACCCGCATCAAGTGTGGATAAGTGGTTTGGCCTTAGTAGTATAGTGTTGGCCCTGCAAAGAGTTGAGTGACTCTTAGTGGTGAGGAGGGAAACTATACAATGAATTTCACATTCTTAGGTAACGTGCCTTCTTATCTAGGTTGACTTTTAACACTGACTGATAGCAATATTTTATAGTACCCTATAAGTCAACAATGTTATGTTTCAAAATATTAATGAAACTAGATTGGTGGGCATTGTTTGGATGCCTATCCCAATCAATCCTACCTAACTAAAATATTGTTTTGTGATCTCCAATGGAGGATTTTAGTTGGTTCACAATTACAACTGTTGATTTTAAGAGTCCAAATTTTATTAAGGTGTGTAAGGGAGGTATTTCACAATTCCTTTCCTTTTTTATTCACCAAGATCACAAGTAATGTGAGGTGAAGAGCATAATCAAATTACAATAGATTTTAGGTCCCTTAGTGTGTGCTAGTGACACAAACACATGTGAAACAAACAAATTGATTGTTGCAACTAACTAAAGAGCTCAAAGCAAATGCAAATGGTGATTTAAGTTCAAATCTAAAAGATGTTAATGGTGCTTGCAAAACAAAATGCTAATGAACTAAAAGTGTGCAATGGAGGTATTTCACACTTTTCCCCCTTATATGATTTACCAAGCTCACATGAAGTGCGACGTGAAGAGCATACTTCAAGAGATCAAAGTCTTTAGGTCCTTGTTTATGTGTAAATGTGGATTTACACTACTTTGCCTAATAGCATGGAAAGTAAACAATTAACATAAAATGTCTTGAATAATAGTGACAACAATGAGGCTTGTTGAAAGCCTCGAAGTTAGTTACCTAAGTAGATTTCAAGAGAAGACCCCTTTACTTCCTAATCTTGGGCTAAGTGAACTAATTACTATAGAAAAACATAACTATTGCAAGTTAATAAATTTTGGTTCTTAGTGAGCATCCATTGGGGCTACAAGATTGTGAAAAACTGATAAAAAAACAACGAAAAATAGGCACTATCATGTAAAACATAGAGACATATGCACAATAGCGCAGAAAAATCACAACATGGACATGCAATGGCATGATTACAACACACCTAAGCCGCACAAATATTGAGTGAATTACCATGTAGGAAAGGGTATGATAATCTATGCAATTAACATGACTGTTGAAGGAAATTATGGACGGGTAGTATGCATGGGGAATTGGGGTCCTCGCTACTATGTAAATAGCTATTACAGACAAGAGGAGGCCAAATTTCAGGAATGAAGGGTGTGAACCTCTTCACCTGCAAAGGAAAATAAGCCAGAAATTAGCTATCTAGAAAATAACAAACTAGTCAACAAGAAATGAACAAAAATGAAGTGGAATCACCATAAATACCATTAAGGGAAAATGACACAAGGGTGACCAATCTTCCCTATTATCCTTGCAACTTGCAGGCAGGGGAATAGTAGTAGTTGTGGGTTAATTAGACAAGCACCCACAAGCAAAAGCAAATTCAACAAACCAAAACTAAGTTAAACTAAGATAAAATGTTGCTCCTTGAGGAAGGAGGCAACAATGAGGGAAAAAGTTATGCCTTAGAGGAAGGTGGCAATGGAGCTTCAGCAATGTCAATAGGTGTAGGAAGAGGTGGATTATGAGGAAGTTCCAACACAATTATAACAACATAACCTTGCTCTAAATTATCCTACAATATGCATGCCCATGGCTTCCTTTTATATGCCAAGAGGAGGCCAAGAAACAACAAGAACCAAATGTGAACTCGTTAACTCCATGAACTAGATCTAAGGTACACAAAGGGTGCTATTTAATGCCACCGGGTATGGGAGGAGCCAAATTCAAATTCTTGGAGGTGATGGGCCATTAATGACCCTTCAATGCGTGGGGGGTAGCTGAGATCTTGTCATTTCGACAGTCGCATGGATATTCAAGGGAAATCCACGCTAGGATCGCATGTGCACAAAACTAATAATATGTACACACAGTAGTGCTAGTGAATAAGGACTTAACCATGTATCTTTTTCATTTGACTACTTTTTGGAATTTTTTGACTCATATTGCTTCTTGGATCTAATGAAGATGTCTTTAGTGGGTTACATGCTATATGTTGATGGCACCTTACTGTAAGAATCACAAAAATGTCGCATGTGTGCCATATTTGAGCATTAATAATAATAGTGATGAGAGGCATATTCTACAGCTTAGTAGAGGTAGATATGTAATATGGGTAACATTAATCTGAACATATGTAAACCTCTGCGTATCTATGAAAAAATAATCACATACTAAATTATTTACAAAATATAAAATATAATAAATAATAATTAAACAATAATATTATCAATTAAATAAACTACTTCATGGTATTTCACTCTAAATAACTTATCTTACATTGAAGTACATATTGATTAACAAGAGTTGTGTAGCTTAGTATAAATAACTGTGAAATTGCAAACTCTAAAAACAATAGTATAAAGTAGGTGAACCTAAATAAGTTAACTATATTTATTTAAAAATAATAATATAAATATATGTGAGTTTGTTGAATTGTTTGTAGTCAACAAACAATTCAAGATATAATTGAGTTTTCGCCATTTACACCGATAAGCTAGAAGGTTTTTTTTTTAAAGTAGGTTGCACCGGCACAATCTTAGCCACGATAGTTATCATCTTCCTGTGTTATGCAGATGATATTGTTCTTATGGCAAGATGTCACTTTGATCTTGATAAACAATTTAGAATTCTCAAATATTTCTACTCTGATATGGGTATGACTATTAACATTGACAAGACAAAAGTTATGATTATAAATTCCAAGAAAGACACCTACACTAATTTTATTTACGGCAATAACAATCTAGAGGAGGTCACTTCTTACAAATATCTCAGAATTGATATTCAACATAAATTCAACTGGAACTATACCATTGAGAAAAGGATTAATGGAGGTTGGAAGATTTATTTTGGTCTTGAAAACAATTGTAAATTAGCCAGCCCAGTCATGTGTGATAAAAAGAAGTTCATGTTTGAAACTCTTGTCATTCCCATTATCTTATACAAATGTGAAGTATGGGGTTGCAACATTTCTAGAGAATCTTGGAGAAAGATTGAGCAAATCCAGAATAATTTTATAACTCATAACCTTAAAATTAAAAGCATTATGCCTTATCATATTCTCCACATAAAAGTAGGTATTTCCCCCACCAAGATTATGGCTATGGCTAGGTACATGATGTACAAGCACAAGTTAAATAACATAGGAGATGAGAGGCTTCCTAAAATTGCATTAAAATCAAGTTAAAACCACCTACACCTCAAGCGAGGCTAGTGTAAAGATATCATGGTTTGGTTAAACCATTGGGGCATTGAAGAAAACGACACTTTGTGGAATATCATTAATGTCAAAAATATTATTACTTCTAATTTCAAAGAGAAAATGTGGTGCAAACAAGATTTAGATGTCAAAAGAAAATTAAGATACTATAAAGAGGTCATTAGGCCTGATCTAGAAGGCCAAATGTGTCTCTTTGCATTAACTAGCTCAAAGAAGAAAATCAATATAGCCAAGATAAGAATGAACTCTCATGAGATCCATAGCGAAATAGGACGTTGGTCAATTTCTAAAATGCCATGGCCAGTAAGGATTGGTTATCTTTGTGAGTCTACAAGCATTGAGGATGAAAACCACATTTCTCTTAGAGTGCTCTGCTTACACCCATATGAGATCTCGGTTTCATAGTATTTGCTATAATACAAACCTTCCTAACCTCCTAACTTGTTAAAACTATTTTGAGCTAGGAAACCTTATCTTGAAGCTTTTAAAGCATAGGTATAAAATTTTTAAGCAAGCTACATAATTCCCTTCTTTATTTCTTTTAAGGTCCAATAGGCCAAATTTTGGTGTCAAGGGATGTTAGGTGAATGAATGTTATCCTCCCCACGTAGGTTCAATTCTTGCAGTGATATGATGCTCTTGTTGAGCCATTTTGTAATGATTAAGTGGATAATGTGATTATGGCCATACCTTGAGTCTCTGAAATAGCAAGTGTTGGCATCTTTCCTGGTGGATGTAGTCCTTTAGTGAACCACCATTTTAAAAAAAGCATCATCATCATCATTTCTTTGACATCAATATTTAACATTATTAATATATGAACCATGTTTTTTAAATCCTGAATTATTTTAAAATGTCTTCTTCTTTTTTTCAATGAAATTGATTAGGAAACCCATCTATACTTCCCCATGTTTCATGGATGGTAAGGGTGGTAAACCATCGATCTTCCTGGCAAAAAGCCTGGCCTTGTAGGACTCAAGGCTCAAACTTGTGACATCCCCTAAACCAAAGGAATGTGCACACATCTTACCAATTGAGCTAACCCTTGTGGCTATGAATTATTTTAAAATATCAAATTCAAGAATGCAACCAATACTTTTTCTCATTATAAAAAAAATCATATATATACATATATATATATGAAGTGAGAGCAATACAACACTTTCACATAAATGTTTCTTGAACTTTGTAAATTTTTCATAATGTATGTAATTTTTTTTCTTATTTTTATCTAATCTAGTTAATGATAAAATTGCTTTTGTCAAGACTTATAGGCCAATCAGGATTCAACACATATGAAATAAATTAAATAAATAAAAATAGATTAATATTATTTTTCACAAACTTTAAAAATACCTTTGGTTTCTTTGTATCACTATCCAAACTAATAGGGCAAAATGAAACATATTGTCTCTGCCTACAACAAGGGCTAACAAGTGAATATGCCACAAAATGGATATTCCATGTCAAAAAAAAATTTAAAAATGAGAAAGTAAATAATAAGCTATAGATTGAATATGGTCAATTGAGTGTAGATCGGGTGGTTGGGCGGAATGTTGTTATCCTCCCCACCCAGGTTCAAATCTTTCTTTGTGACAGTTGCTCCTCGTGAACCAACTTTGACTATGTATTACTTGAATGGATGGATTTGTGGCCATACCTTTATTCTCCATAATATTAAATGTTGGCATTCTTCAATGAATATAAAAATTAGAAAGCAATGAAAACTCATAAAAACATAACAAGTTTATAGAACTTGTCACATCAATTAAGTATTTCTCCCCATGCAAACATTAAAATAAAATATATTAAATTGGTCACATTGATATCAAAACATCGTGTGAGAAATGATAATATTTTTTGTATTTTTTTTTAATTTACAAAGTCAACAATGACATGCGAAAGTTGCTACATGGCACTCTTAGAAAATTTCATATTAAATAATTTTAGTTTTGTTTTATGTTTTAAAAATTAAGTCAAGCTTTGAGAGATTTATATAGTGTCCATAACCTCTTTAAGTATGAGCAAATGTAATGAATAAAATTTATAAAGAAAAATATTTAATTAAAAAATCAATTTAATAAATTGTATTTTATAAACATTGAAATTTTTTTATAAAAGTTTCTAACATGAAATTGAACTAATTTTAAGCCAAATCACTTTGAATTGCAAATAATGTAACACCCCGGTTTTGACCCCGTTTGCATTAAGTGTATATGAGGTATATATTGTAATTGATCGTGGTGTGGAGCTAAAGGCAAAAGCCCCACCATCGATTTGCTTGTGTCATGTTTCGGCGATTGAAATCATTGCCGATGGTATATCATGATATACGGCACATTATAGTTTTGGCATTATGTAAATATGCATTTTAATTAAATGAACCCCAACCAGCTATGTCAATGCAACCATGATGAAAAGGGCATTATTTTCCTAAGGATAAGGAGGGGGGATTATTAAACTTTGAGCCTATGGGGAAAGCCATGTGTCAGTTGTTAAACCCCTTTTGACTTACTCACCTTTCCTCGTCTCATCTATCAGCTACCACATTAAAACTTATGTTGTTAGTTGGGGCAGTTATTGCTGGGTAGTGGTGTGTGGCAGGACTGTCAGTCCTTGCCCACATGCACACTCCACCAGCAGACTCTTTCACTTCACGTGGGCAGGAAAACAGGGAGCTCTCCATTTTTTTTTCTTCCATTCTCGTCCATCCTCACACGAAGAGACCGTCATTCTCTTCTCCTCATGCACAGGCTGGGATTGTTCTCCTCACACACAGGCGGGGATTCTTCATTGTTTTTCCTCATGCACAGGCGGGGATTCTTCATTGTTTTTCCTCATGCAGTAAGCTAGGGAGCCGTTTTCTGTCATCCACGATTTCCTATGAATGAGCCATTCACAATTTCTATTGTGAGTGTGTGTTTCCCATACCGACTTGTGGTCTTACCTATATTTTTTTCCCTGTCCAGGCTAAGAGTCTTCCTCTATTCCGGGCTGTATATTTCCCATTGCTTCAATGTTGAGATCGGGGCTATTGTTTTCCCCACAAATTGTGGTTTGATGTGGGTTATTTCTCATTTTGGCTTGCTGAGGTTATTATTGAGTCGTTTTGGCCACGATAGGGCCAAGAACGACTTAGGAACTAGATTTCCCCATCCAATCTATGAATCGCTTGTTTGTTGCATGTATGCAGTGGTTGGTCTTCAGATTGTGTTTGAGTGGGGATGAAGGCTTGGTTTGCTTGATAAACCTAGTGTGTTTGGGAGCCACATAGACATAGCTAGAGGGCTGGCTTTCTTCTCCACAACCCCTGAATAGCACTGGAAGGGAGGTCAAGGCCTGAGGGACTGTGTAGCAGAGAAGGGAATGATTTCCTTGTGTTGGGAGTGTGCGGGTGTCCTAGAAGACAGGATAGTTCTGGTGTAGGTGTCCTTAGCTCTTCAATGAGCTCACCAGCTTAGCATTCAGCTTTTCCCAGCTCCTTGATGGCCTGATAAACCCAATTATGTTGCCTTGGCTGACTTGTTGATGGCCTGATAAACCCCAACTATGTTGGCTTGGTTGATTTGTGTATCCTTGTCTATGTGTAAGCCTGTGTGTTCCTTATTCCTTGGGGAATAATGCCCAGCTTGGGGGTGGCAGTGTTGCTGAGAGATTAAGGAGCACACTGGCCTATGGTTGGGTAGAACGTTGCAGCTACGTAGCTGGTTGCGGGACAAATTCTTCATAAGATAAGTATTCTTGCCTATTTCATATCTGCAATTATATTTGATGTTTAATGAATTATGATGAGCATGTTGAATGTCTGAGTGTATGTTTTGCTTTCGCTGTGTGTTGAATAACTATGCATGTTTTACTTCAAGGCATTTTGTTCAGTTTTTATGTATGCACATGTTCATGGGGCTAGTTGCCCGGATAGTTAATGGCATGGTATCATCCTCTTCGCCAGTCGGAGGGTTGGGGATGTGACATTTTATGGTATCAAAGCCAGGTTGCAGCATGGGCCTGAATGGGCCGTGAAGAATTAGTGATGGAGGCAAGTTGCCCTCTGCCCAGCAGGAAGAAATGTGAATGACAGGAAAAATTCAACGAAAATTTTTCTCTGTGTTGAAATCATCGGAAGGCATCAGCTGAAGACCGTCAAAACATCGGCTCAAATCAGCTGAAGCCCGCCGAAACATCGATCCATTTAGTTGGAAGACCATCCGATACAGACCCCGATGGAGGCAAGATATAGAGGAAGTTGAAGTCGACGAAGCGGCTGGAAAAGAAAGAAGGCATCGCAACAGAGGCGGAAGGAAGAGGATGAGAGAGTCGATACATCGACAGGGAAAGGATGAAGGACTTCTGATGACGCGAAGGAGAAAATGCGAAGAGGGGCCGAAAAGAAATTTTCACCAAAAATTTTTCTATGTGTTGAGATCATCGGAAGGCTTCAGCTGACGACCGTCGATATGTCGACTCAGATCAGCTGAAGACCGCCAAAACATCAGCCCATTCAGACGGAAGGACATTCGATGCCGCCGGAGGTAAAAAGGTGAAGACAGAGCCAAGGTGTCAATGAGGCTCGTCGGAAGGGAGCCGACACGGTGGCAGAAGGGAGAAGAAAAAAATTTCAAAAATTTTTCTAAGTCCGGGAAATATCAGAAAGTTTTTCTATTGTCTTTCGGGAGAAGTTCTCCGAAGCAACGTCGGAAGTTATTCACTGAAGCGGAGCCGAGGTGTCGGCGAGGATCTCTTGAAGGAAGCCGAAGCGTCAGAAAATTTAGGTGATCGAGCAGTCGATGTGGTGGCGAACGAAGGAAGAAGAAATTTTTCTGAAAATTTCTCTAAGGATAGAAAACGTCAAAGAAATTTAGAGGATCGGTCCGCCAATACGTCGAAAAAATTTAGTGGATTGGACAACCAATGAGCATCGGAAGAAAGATGAAGTTCAGACCACCGAGGTGTCGAAAGCGTAGTCAACTAAGGAGCTGATACATTGGATGTTTAGTTGGGAAGAGCTCTGATTTGACAAAAGAAAATTTTGAGTTTTCAAGTGGGATTTTTCAGTGGATTTCAGTGGTTTTTTAGTAGGATTTTCAACAGTTTACAGGGTGAAAAGGAAGAAAATATTGTGTTTTGGGAAAACTTGTAATTGGATGATTTTTCCAAGAGATGGTAAGTAATTTTGATTTGTATAAATTTTATGCATCTAAGAGTTGTGTTACTAACACGTTTGCAGAATCATAGTCACCTTCAACGGTAGTATTCCAGGTACTGCGGTTTGGTAAAGTAAGTGGTGGTTCAGACATGAGAACCCATGATGGATATGATGCCTGAGATTCCTACGAGCGTGTGTGAGATGCCATGGGAGAAAATGTCCAAGTTGGAAATGATGACATAGATTCTAATGGAAGGAGATTCCAAGAGACACTGCCAGATATTGTAGCCACCATGAGAAGCTTGATTAAAGCCCAAAAAGAGCAACATCAGTTGAATGATGCTATGTTGCAGATTTTGACAGACTTGCAAAGGTAGATAGAATCTGGACCAGGTACAGTAAAACCAGAAGGCAGTAAGAGTAGTACCAGGAGAAAAAGAAGGACCTCTAGTGGATCATCTGACTCCGAAGAACCCAGCGGGGATTCAAGCTCTTCTTCTCGTAAGGCAAAGAGAAGGAGGCACCATAGGGATCGCTCTCGGGATGAGTTTAAGAAGGATAAACCTCCTACATTTGACAGTGAGGTAAAGACTAGACAAGAGGCTAAAGCTTGGCTTCTTGGGATAAATAATTACTTCCAAGTTCAGGATTATTCGAGAAACATGAAGGCAAGAGTTGCCATATTCAATCTGAATGGAAGAGCATCCATTTGGTGGGAACACTTCAAGCAAGTAAAGAGGATTAGTGAAAGGAGACTTAAGTGGAAACAGTTCAAGAAGTATTTCAAGCATAAATAGCTCTCTGGCAGGTATTATGATGACAATATTAAGGAGTTCCATGAGCTGAGATTGGGACAGCAGGCCATGGAAGAGTATGCGAATAAGTTCTTGGAATTGTTGAGGTATGTCAGGTATATCAAGGATGATAAGGTGAAGGTCCAGCATTTTCTGAGTGGATTGCCTCAGTCTTACAAATGTAGAATTGAGTTTTATGAACCTAGAACTCTTGAAGAGGCAATAAGGAAGGCTAAGTATTGCTATGAGCAAAGAAAAGGAAAACCTGATTACCATAAGGCATGGAAGGACAAGAAGAATGAGAAGTTTGACCAAAGAAAGAAAGGTTTCAAACCTTCTAACTTCAGGAATCAGCAGAAGCAGCCATTCCAAGCTGCGAGTAATCCGGTTGGAGTGATAGGAGAAAAGCCTAAAGATCCACAGTAGAATAGAGGACCACTCCAATGTTGGAAATGTGGAGGACCCCACATGCGCAAAAATTGTCCACTAGAGAATGAGAGTGCAAGGCCAGCTTACAACCTTCAAGAAGCAAAAACAGTGGGTCAAGTAGCAAGGGCAATCCCTAGGATTTATGCAGCACTGGAGGACAGCCAGGAAGATCACCAGTCAACTGTGGTTGAAGTTGCAGGTATGATTGTTGAGCAATATGTTTCTATTTTGATTGACCCTGGTTCTACTCACAGTTACATTACTCCTAGAGTAGTGGAGATTTGTGCTTTTAAGAAAGTAAAGCATAGAAAATATTGGTTAGTTCAGCTAGCCATTGGAACTAAGAGAAAGGTTAGTGGAGTGGTAGAGAACTGTCCATTGGTCATGAATGGATTGGTCACTTGTGTAGATCTGAATGTTCTACCACTTGGTTCCTATGATGTTCTCATTGGAATGGATTGGTTAGAAGCTCACAAGGTAAAGCTTGACTATTATAATAAGGCTTTCGAATGCATGGCTGAAGAAGGGAACCCAGTAGTTGTGAAAGGTATTCCAAAGGTGATTTCAATAAGGCAAGTTTCAGCCATGCAGTTGAAGAAGTTTTGTAGGAAAGATTTCCAATTGTATGCAGCTCATATTCTGGAGGCAATGGGGGATGAAAATCCTAGGCTAAAGTACTATCAAGTGTTACAGGAATTCAAGGATGTGTTTCCTGATGAGATTCCAGAGCTTCCTCCAAAAAGGGACATTGATTTGACAATTGAACTTGTGCCAGGAGCAGCACTAGTGTCCAAGACACCCTACAGGATGAGTACGCCGGAGATACTAGAACTAAAGATGCAACTACAGGAGTTGTTGGAAAAGAAGTATATCAGACTGAGTGTGTCTCCTTGGGAGCACTAGTTCTGTTTGTAAAGAGGAAAGATGGTACACTTAGGTTTTCTATTGACTACAGATAATTGAACAAGGTTACTATGAAGAATAAATATCCTTTTCCTAGGATTGATGACCTCTTTGATCAAATGAGAGGAGCAAAGGTATTTTCCAAGATTGACTTGAGGTCTGGTTGCCATCAGGTGAGAATCAAGGATGAAGCCATTCATAAGACAACCTTCAGAACAAGGTATGGACATTATGAGTTTGTAGTAGTACCATTTGGTCTCACAAATGCACCAGCTACATTCGTGTGCCTTATGAATAGTGTCTTCAGCAGGTATTTGGACAAGTTTGTTCTTGTTTTCCTTGATGACATTCTTGTTTATTCTAAGAATGAGGAAGAGCATGAAGAGCATTTGAGATTGACATTGCAATTACTCAGGGAGCATCAGTTGTATGCAAAGCTGAGCAAGTGTGACTTCTATAGAGAGAATTCAGTATTTGGGTCACATTATCTCGGAAAAGGGTATATCTGTGGACCCTAAAAAGATTGAAGCCATTATGAATTGGCCTACTCCAAGAAATGTTACAGATGTAAGATCTTTATGGGACTTGCAGGATACTACAAGAGATTTATTAAAGGATTCTCCAAATTTGCACATGCCATCACTTCTTTGCAAAAGAAGGGGATAAAGTTTGAATGGACATCGAGGTGTGAAGAAAGCTTCCAGTAGTTGAAAAATATTCTCACCAATGCACCTGTATTGAAAGTTGCAGATCCAGAGAAATATTTTGTGGTGTGTAGCGATGCATGTGGACAAGGGCTAGGAGGAGTCCTTATGCAAGACAACCACGTGATATGTTACAAGTCGAGAAAGCAGAAGGAGCATGAGAAGAACTATGCCACTCATGATCTAGAGCTTGCAGCCATAGTACATGCCCTCAATATGTGGAGGCATTACTTGATGGGCATAAGATTTGAGTTAAGGACAGACCAATGTGGTCTGAAGTATCTATTTGATTAGCCTACTCTGAATGCTAGGCAAGCGAGATGGTTGGAGTTTTTATGTGAGTTTGATTTTGAAATCAAGAACATAAAGGGAAAAGAGAATAAGGTAGCCGATGCACTCAGCAGGAAGGTGCAGAAAATGCATGTGGCATCTCTTAGTGTTTGCCAATCAGATTTGAGGCAGCAGATTGTTAATCATGCTGCTGGAGATGAATTGTATGAGCTGGTAAAAGACAAATTGCAGCAGCTAAGTCTTGAGAAGAGGTATGAGGGATATAAATTGGAAGAAGATGGACTTCTTACATATAAAGGTATAATTTACCTTTCAAATGTAGCAGATTTGAGGAGAGTTGTTATGGATGAAATCCATCAAGCTCCGTATTTTGGTCACCCAGGATACCAGAAGACGATTGCTACCGCCAGGAAACAGTACTTTTGGCTAGGAATGAAAAAGGACATGGTTGAATACATTTCAAGGTGCATGATATGTCAACAGGTAAAGGTTGAGCATCAACACCTAGCTGGTTTGTTGCAGCCTTTGCCAGTTCCAGAATGGAAATGGGAAGTTATTTCCATGGATTTTATTACAGGATTGCCAATGACTTGGAGGCAACATGATTCCATCATGGTTGTCGTAAACAAGTTGACAAAGGGAACACATTTTATACCAGTGAATTCTATGCATGTGACAGATGACATTGCAAAGATATTCATGAAGGAGATTTTCAAATTGCATGGATTTCCTAAGGCAATAGTGTCTGACAAAGATGTCAAGTTCACTTCCAATTTTTGGAAGGGGTTGTTTGCAAATTTGGGTACGAAGCTAAACTTCAGCACTGCATACCATCCTCAGACAGATGGGTAGACAGAGAGAGTTAATCAAGTACTGGAAGATTGCTTCGCATGTAGATGATAGACAAACCAACCAAGTGGGAAGATTACTTACACTTGGTAGATTTTTCTTATAACAATGGATAGCAGGCATCCTTGGGGATGAGTCCATATGAAGCTTTGTATGGAAAGAGGTGTAGAACACTAGTGACTTGGGATAACCCCGTGAACAGGGTTGTGATTGGTCCAGAACTGCTCAAGGAGATGGAGCAGGAGGTTGTAAAGATCATGTAGAATCTGAAAGCAGCACAGGACAGACAGAAAAGCTATGCAAATAAGCATAGGGTGAATAGAGAGTTTCATGTAGGGGATCATGTTTACCTCACAGTGCGGGCAAAGAAGAGTTCCTTGAAGATTGGAAGTTGTGCCAAACTGTCACCAAGATATTGTGGGCCGTTTGAAGTGCTTGAAAGAATAGGGCTAGTTGCATATAGACTTGCATTGCCTGTTAGCACTAGAGCTCATAATGCTTTTCATATTTCTTTGCTTAAGAAATATGTACATGATCCTAACCATGTGATAAATTGGGGTGTGGTTCAGGTGGAACCCAAGGGAGAGTTCCAAATCGAACCAATGCGCATCCTCAACAGGAAGGTCACAATGCTCTGGAACCGAGCCATAGGGCAAGTAAAGGTGCGATGGGAGCACTACAGACCTGAAGAGGCTACATGGGAGATGGAGGATGCCATGCGATTAGCACATGCATTTTTGTTCAATTCTGTGGAACATTGCGGTGGTACCAACCTAGCATTTTGTTAAAATTTTATAAAGCACTGAGGACAGTGCTATTGAAGGGGGAGGGGAATGTAACACCACGGTTTTGACCCCATTTGCATTAGGTGTATATGATTTATATATTGTAATTGATCATGGTGTGGAGCTAAAGGAAAAAACCCCACCATCAATTTGGTTGTGTCATGTTTCGGCGATTGAAATCATTGCCGATGGTATATCGTGATATACGACACATTATAGTTTTGGCATTATGTAAATATGCATTTTAATTAAATGAACCCCAACTAGCTATGTCAATGCAACCATGATGAAAAGGACATGATTTTCCTAAGGATAAGGAGGGGGAATTATTAAACTTTGAGCCTATGGGGAAAAGCCATGTGTCAGCTGTTAAACCCCTTTTGACTTACTCACCTTTCCTTGTCTCATCTGTCAGCTACCACTTTAAAACTTTTGTTGTTAGTTGGGGCAGTTATTGTTGTGCAGTGGTGTGTGGCAGGACTGTCAGTCCTTGCCCACACGCACACTCCACCAACAGACTCTTTCACTTCACGTGGGCAGGAAAATAGGGGGCTCTCCATTTTTTTTTCTTCCATTCTCGTCCATCCTCACACAGAGAGACCTTCATTCTCTTCTCCTCATGCACAGGCTGGGATTGTTCTCCTCACGCACAAGCAGGGATTCTTCATTGTTTTTACTCACGCAGCAAGTTGGGGAGTCATTTTCTGTCATCCACGATTTCCTGTGAATGAGACATTCACGATTTATGTTGTGAGTGTGTGTTTCCCATACCGACATGTGGTCCTGCATATATGTTTTTCCCTATCCAGGCTGAGAGTCTAATTTCTTCTTCTATTATGGGCTGTATATTTCTCGTTTCTTCAATGTTGAGATCGAGGTTATTGTTTTCCCCATGAATTATGGTTTGATGTGGGTTCTTTCTCATTTTGGCTTGCTAAGGTTATTATTGAGTTGTTTTGGCCACGATAGGGCCAAGAACGACTCAGGAACTGGATTTCCCCGTCCAAGTTGTGAATCGCTTGTTTGCTGCGTGTATGAATTGGTTGTTCTTCGAACTGTGTTGGAGTGGGGATGAAGGCTTGGTTTTCTTGATAAACCTGGTGTGTTTGGGATCCACACAGACAGAGCTATAGGGTTGGCTTTCTTCTCCACAACCCCTGAATAGCATTAGAAGGGAGGTTAGGGCCTGAGGGACTGTGTAGCAGAGAAGGGACTGATTTCCTTGTGTTAGGAGTGTGTGGGTGTCCTAGAAGTCAGGCTAGTTCTTGTCTAGGTGTCCTTAGCTCTTCAATGAGCTCACTAGTTTAGCATTTAGCTTTTCCCAGGTCCTTGATGGCCTAATAAACCCAACTGTGTTGGCTTGGCTGACTTGTTGATGGCCTGATAAACCCAACTACGTTGGCTTGGCTGATTTGTGTATCCTTGGCTATGTGTAAGCATGCGTGTTCCTTATTCCTTGGGGAATCATGCCCAACTCGGGGGTGGCAGTGTTGCTGAGAGATTAAGGAGCAGACTGGCCTATGGTTGGGTGGAACGTTGCAGCGACGTAGCTGGTTGCGAGATGAATTCTTCATAAGATAAGTATTCTTTCCTATTTCATCTCTGCAATTATATTTGATGTTTAATGAATTATGATGAACATGTTGAATGTCTGAGTGTATATTTTGCTTCCGTTGTGTGTTTAATAACTATGCATGTTTTACTTCAAGGCATTTTGTTCAAATTTTATGTATGCACATGTTCATGGGGCTAGTTTCCTGGATAGTTAATGGTATGGTAGCGTCCTCTTCGTCAGTCGGAGGGTCGGGGATGTGACAAATAAAAAGTATAGTCCATGCTTTACCATGGAACTAGTATTTTACATAACATCATAACCTCTCTCTCATAATTAGAAAACTATAACATTAGTGTACATATATATTACCACAATCACTGTGAAATATAAAGATGATTAAATAGTTGTGTTAAAGCGTGTGGAGTTTCATTTTTTTAGAGTTTAAGAAACGCTCAACATTTCTAGTGGACACTTCCCCCACACTACAAATGGGTGGAGTGTCCACTTAAAATGTCGGGTGTTTCTTAAACTCCAACATAATGAAATTCCACAAGCTTTAATACAATAATTAACCGCTGTGAAAACCTCCATACTAAGATGATCGAATAAATTAAGATATAAACCTTTTTCCAAATTTTTATACCAAAAAAATGTTTATGCATTAAAAAAATGATTTTTCAATATTTAATAAATATGGAGTTTGAAAGAGAGTCTATTTTATTTATTAAAAGTTAATAAATATATAATTAAAATAAATCTACAATAAAACCGAAGAATAAATTAAGCTTATAATAAATATGTATATATTTTTTACACATTTGATAAGCATTCCAAAATCTAAACAAGAGCTATATAGTGGCATTGAGCACGATAGATATTTTTGAATTATACAAACCTTGTTAAAAACTCATAATAATATTAGATCCTTGTTTTCGATTGTATTGTTGGACCTATAGTTTTTAAGAGAGCAACCCACATGCAAATGACCAAAGTTACACCATTTATTTAAACACTAGCATTGACAAAAGCAAAGATCATATAACATGGAAGAGTGATCAATATATAAACAAGAAGAGCTGCTAAAGGTAGCAAGTCCCTACCTTAAGGATTTGAGTATAATGTATTATTTCATTAAACATTTGAGCAAAATGCAATGGGGTTTTGCGTCAAAGGGTTGGGTCCAGTGTCAAAGAGGTGGCATGCACGCATCCAACATGCAAGCGCTTAACATGATGGTGTTCAACTTAGGTTTGTTTATATAAACACATGAGACCCAAAGCATGCACACGTCCAACATGCAAATGCTTAACACAACGGTGTTCAATAGTCCAATCCTTATCTCATCATAGGAGCTGCCATGGATGACTACCCTTTGAATGGGAAGAACTAGAATATCCAACACAATGGTACTAATTCAATGCATCGGCCATATTTTGAACATGGAAAAAGCTCTCGAATTGCCTTTAATATTAATTCACTCTTGTTCATTATGACACTTTGTTCATGCTTATTCCAATTTATCTATGTTGTTTACATAGATGATTGTTGTAATGGTTTCATGCTAATGGCAATGCTATGGTTATGACATGTTGGTTATAATGATGGTTTTGTATAGTTTAAATTCATTCACATTTGGTACAGGGCACCTACAAAATACATGTGAAACATCAATGCAAAAATAAGTGGTAATGTCTCATTGTTTGTTGATGATAGTTCTGGTTAAGGGCACCTGCAAAATACGTGTGAAACATCAATGCAAAATAAGTGGCAATGTCTCATTGTTTGCTGATGATAGTTCTAGTTATTATGGTTTGATGGTCCTTTCCTTTAGTTACATTGTGATATTGTATACCTGGTTAGTTACTTAGTGAATGGTGTGTGTGCAAATGTCAAGTACTAATTCAATGCATTGGCCATATTTTGAACATGGACAAAGCTCTTGAATCGTCTTTAATGCATATTGATAACCATTGTAAAGTTTCTCATGCGGTCTTGATGGTGTGAATATGAGAAGAGGTTGCACCTATCTCGAATCGTCTTTAATGTGTATTGCTAGTCATTGTAGATTTTCTCACACAATCTTGATGGTGTGAATATGAGAAGAGGTTGCACCTATCCCACGACTACACAAATTGTATCTAAAGTGAAGCACTGTTTAAATGACCTTAAAGAAAGCAATTTGCACATAATCTCTCCTTGCATTCATTTTCAAGATTGTGATTGAAAGACTCAAACTGAGTGGCATTTTCCCAAGATCAATTAGGTCAATTCTACATATTCAACAAAACCCCATGCCAACTTGAAACACTTTTGCACACCCAACATGTAACAACATCCGAGCCTTGATATTAGCATTACTCTTTTCAAACTCAAAAAGATATTAAATACCGATTTGTTGTAGCACCCTTACAAATAGTCAGTCATAAAGAATATATTTGATATGTAAATACGGAATCATTCCAAGCATGTATAAATATGTATTTTACCACAACATTGGAGTTATTGAATGGCTTCCTTTCAAAAATAAGCAATATCGCAATGTTTATAACATGAAAAGCTATTTAATATTTTTGAATTGAAAATATATTTTAATTTTTTTTAATTAAAAATTGTTTACCCCAATGGCTTGGAGTGATTTGAACTTACATTAGATAAATTCAAAAGTTATTTAATATTTTTGAATTGAAACTATATTTACGCCGAAGGCATTTTCCCTATGGAGACGCGGTCTCAAATATTCCTCGTCTCCCTGGCCATTCACAATTTGACAGATGTTGTGTCGGATTACCCAATCGATCGTGGACAAGTTGTGTGCTGCTCAAAGAGAATTTTTTTCTTCTCCGTTTTAGTTGGGTCCCGATTCTACAATCCTGATTCATGAACTTTTGTCCATAGACCGTTGGTGTCCTCTGTGTTATGGCCGTTCCTGCACGTGAATGGATTGATGGATTGATTGGCAGTTGCAGGTCGTTCTTTGGAGTTGGTGTCGATAGGCGAACTTCTGCCCCATAAACCATTGGTGTCCTATGTGTTATGGTCGTTAATGTAAGTGAATGGATTGATGGATTGGTTGCCAGTTGCGGGTCATTCTTTGCAATTGTCGTTTACTGTGTTTTCTTGACAGATGGTTTGCATGTATTCTATACTCTTCCATATGTTGTCCTAAACCACCAGTCCGTGTGATTTTTTTTACAGGATTTTACTGTCCTTGCCCGCAGTTCATTTATATCGATTCGGGAAACTCATTCTTGACGATATTGTGGAGTTTTGCTTGACCATTTTTTGGGGGTTTAGTAGACGCTATTATGGACGAGTTTTTTTTCTTTACGCTCACAATTTGGTCGAGCTTCCATTTTACTAGTGCTTCATTAAATTCAATACAGTTTTCCCATGTCCCTTTATCCATGGCATTAATGTTTCATCAATGCATGCTTGCTCAATTAAGGCAAGAAAGCTTGTCATATGATTCAAACATGGGTCTATATATTCATCCTTGCTCAACTTATGGTGATCCTGAAAACCATGTTACAATACTGCATTTGTCACATTTGTTGTTGCATCGCCTTTGCTTTGCACATATAAACAGACCTTCAGGTAACCACATATTTATTTTGGTACACTTCATTTACACTTCATAGTTTGCAGTCTCTTTAAATTTGCAGGTATTCCTTTAGTCTGCCTACTTTTTTTGAATATTCATTTAGTCTAATTATAAGATGGTCAAAGACCCCTGCTTTGTTTTCTTCTTATTGCTGCTTTGTCTGATTATTAGTTATTAATGTATTTTCTTTTGCAGTTTGCAGTTTCTTTAAATTTGTAGGTATTCGTTTAGTCTGCTGAAATTTTTTGAATATTCATTTAGTCTAATTACGAGATGATCCAAAACCCTTGTTTTTTTTTTGTTATTGCTGCTTTGACTGGAAGAGAATGACATAATCCTTGCTTTGTTTTAGTTCAACCAAATAAAGCAAGGGTGTTCCATGAGATGGTCAAACGCCCTTGCTTTGTTTTGTTATTATTCCTGCTTTGTTTGATTATTAGTTGTTTATGTATTTCCTCATTTTTTTTCTCGACAATACAAAATTTGATACATTTTTGTTTGAAAGGAATTCTGAAGCTGCAAATGGCAAACAGCTTTGCTTTGTTGTGTATAAACACACCTGAAGGTAACCACATATTCATTTTGGTGCACTTCATTTACACTTTACAGTTTTCCTTAAATTTACAGGACACCAACAGTCCTGTAAACAGTTATATTACCGATGGAAGAGTAGAGAATACCACCAGTCCATAGTTATATTGCACTATTTTGCAAATGTAGACTGGACTAAATAGTAGACTGGATTTTTACAAGCACGTTCAAAACAGTTGAATCCTTTCACTGTCACCGATGATAGATTTTCATATAAATTTCTTTCACAAAAACAGTATTCAATTTTCAGCTTTTTTTCTTGTGGTTTGATTTCAGATTTTTATTCTATGTTTCCACAACCTGCAACCCGCATTTTGTGGGATTGCATGTTGCCTAAAGGGAAATTAAAGCTTCTATGTTTTTTACTTGCGCATATCGCATTTTTTTGTTTGCGCATCCTGCTATTTTGTAATCCTGGATCCCGCGCCCCATGATTACAAAATGTGGGCTGCGGGATGAGGGTGGTGAATGAAATAATATTTAGTAATCCCGTACCTGCAACCCGCATTCCACCCTGTAATTGCGGGTTGCGGGATGAGGGTGGTGAATGAAATATTTTTTAGTAATCCTGTACCTCTCATCTTGCATCCCGCATTTTGCAGGATTGCGCTTTTCCAAAAGGGAAATTAAAACTTCTCTATTTTTTAATTGCGCATATCGCATTTTTGTGTTCGCCCATCTCGCTTTTTTGTAATCCTGGATCCTGTACCCCATGATTATGGAATGCGGGTTGCAGGATGAGGGTGGTGAATGAAATATTATTTAGTAATCACGTACCCCGCATCCTTCATTCCACCCTGCAATTGTGGGATGCGGGCTGCAGGATGAGAGTGGTGAATGAAATATTATTTAGTAGTCGCGTACCCCGCATCCTGCAGCCCGCATTTGCGGGGTGCAGGTTGCGGGATAGTTGATTATATATTAATATATATACTGTGTGAAGAAGACTAAATGAATACAATTAAGAATTACAATATTTATAGTGAAAGTACATATTTTCTCAAAATGTTTGAAAAAAAATTACTGCTGATAGTGCTCCTTTTAGTTTCAAAATTATTTAAGAATTACAATATTTATAGTGAAAAATTGAAATATGACACAAATTAATCTATTAATGTTTATTGCAAATTTTGAACAAATTCCATAGAATCATTCTCCATAGTGGTTGTCTCATGGTCATAGGTAGAAATAAAAAAACATACACCTTCATACACCCCAAATTTCAATATCCCCCCTTGGTGTAAGTTCAACCAAAAAAAAAAAAAAAGGTGTGATATCTGCAAGCATTATTTGTCATTGGATCACATGAATATGTGACATTGCGATTTTTTTTTGTTCTTGCCCTTTTTCATTTCACAGGAAAAAAAACTGTCACACTATGGAGAGTATGCTAACTGAAGATTCTATATCACTCTTGCTACATGGTGCTGTCAACATTTTCTCGCTGGTACAAGTCTCCTCGTTAAACCAAGTGAACTCACTGAACTCATCATCTATTCGGTTTCGAATTTCTATCTCAGACGGGATTCACAAGCATGAGATATTACTTCCAACTATATATAGTAGTCTTGTAGAAACTGGATAACTCAAAGAAGGATCTATAATCAAACTTACCAAGTGTACATCGAACATTGTACATAGTGTAACGTATGTTAATTTCCATTTTGTCTTTGTCCACTTTATCATTTTCACACTATTCATGCATCCAAGGTTTTTATATCCTTTTCAACTCTAACATACTTCTTCTCACAGGACTATCGCATTGCTTGCACTTGAAGTTGTCATAGTGGATGCAGAGATTATTGGAGATCCTGCACCTTACCACTTACCTATAACTTCTCCCTTGCATAATTGTTCCTTTGTTCTAGTGAATCCTAGCTCAGTAGATGATAACCCTGCCTTGGCTGCATCAACTATTCCATTCACATCACTAACCTGTTCTAGCAAAGTATGGAACATTCAAGGTCGAGTTATTGCCAAGACAAAGCTACATGAATATGGAAACCAATGAGGGTCTGGAAAAATATTTGGATTTGACATTGTTAATGCTTCACACGATGAAATACATATATCTACATTCAATGAATTGGCACTCTCTTTGTATGAACAAATACATATAGCAATAGTGTACATAGTATCAAATGGCACAGTGAAAGCATCCAGTCCAATTTTCAACCATTTGAAAAGCCATAATGAGATTTTCCTAGGTTCCTCCTCAACCATCCAACCATGCTTAAATGAATACCCCTTAATACCTTTTTTTTGCTTTAACTTTAAAACTATTCATGAGATACAAACTATACCTGTCAATTCCATGGTGGACCTTGTTGGCCTTATAATTTTAGTTTCTCCAACATCCACAATATGAAAACAAGATGGCGTTGAGACTGTTAGGCACACTATTGGACTCCGTGACATGTCAGGAAATAGTATTGACATAGCACTTTGGAGTGACCATTGCCAAATTGAAGGAGCTGAACTTGCCAGCCTCCGTGGTTTACCTACGCCTCCAGCTGTACCAATCAAAGGTGTCTGTGTTACAAATTTTAATGGAAGAATTGTTGGAACTATTTCCAACACTACTGTTTTTATAAACCCGGATATTGAACAAACTTCAATTCTCCAAAATTGGTTTCATGAAAATGGATTTCGTTCAGCATCACCATCGCTAAGCCGAAATTTCAATGCCTCTCACTCTTGTTCTCGTAAAGTCACTACCATCAAGGACCTACAAACTCTTCAATCATCTGAAAAAGTTGTTTGGTACTCTCTTGTAGCAACCATCACAAATGTTAACATGGATGACTTTTATTTCCTTGCATGCCCGCTTTTTGTTGACGGAATACAATGCATGAAAAAGATTGCTTAGAAAGTTGGAGACATCTAGCATTGTGCTAAATGTGATGGATAGTTTCTTGAATGTGACTACCGATATATACTAAAGGCTGACTTGGAAGATGTTATCGAATCCATTCATGGTGTGATAGCATTTGATGATGCTGCAAACCAACGCAAGGGAATTTCTGCAAAAGATCTGTGTCTTCTCTCAACTGAAACAACGTCACTTGATGAAATAGTGCAAAGGATCTGCAACAAAAAAATACTTCTTACTTTGTCAGTTAAAACAGAGACCTTCTACGGAGTTGCATGCCTAAAGGTTGTAATTGTCATGGTTGAAAACACATAAAAGGAAATTTCAGATGGACACGTAAATATATACATTTTTTCAAGTTGGTACTTAACCATTCTTCATTGTTTATAATGAATGCTTTTAATTCTCAATTTTAACTTGTTGTTTCATTGTTCAACATAGCAGGGTATTTTTTTTACTCTCTTGTAGGACCACTTTCTTACAGTTTCATACTTCCAATGTACAAGCTATCACCCACCATTTCATATGCAAATTGGTGAAAAAACCTATATAGTAGTTTTTAAATACAATACTATTTTTCTATCATGTTTTTTATAAAATGCACAACTTTGTTAACTTGTTTCTGGGAACAGCTTTTGATTACCCTGTACATAACAATAATTACAGTAACTTCTTTTTTCATATATACTTTCTGACACTACACTTTGTTCTTCTAAAATTCTGTTTTCGTACAATTATCAAATTACAACTTGAAAAACAAAATTTACTCCAGTTATATTATTTTAAGCTACATTCTTACTTCCCTGTATGCAATAAATCAACGTTTGTTTTTTTCTTTAGCTTTATATCCACATAGTTTCCAGTTAATACATGTAAAAATTGTGTTTCTGCCAACAATTAAAGCTTCTAGGTGTTTAACAAGGTTACAATTATCTTGTAGGAATTATGCCAAATCATGACAAGGAACAAGCCAATGCACAAAGAAGAGTTTTATATGCACAAGACAGAGATAAAAATAACAAGTAACAACATCATCTTTACAGGGCTGCTCGTATGCGTGTGGATATGTCTTCTTCAAATTCTCTTGTAGAACCTGTCAACTCAGCTTCACTTCCATCTCCTGTACCAAATCCATTAAACAACCAGCTCAATGATGCACATCAACGATTTCGTAAAAATATGGACCAACTAGCTGATATGCATGTCTGCTCGATTTGCAAAGAATGTTACCTTGGTATTGTAACAAAAAATTTCCATGAGGCATTCACTTGTTTACATTGTATTCTAGAACGAAAAGGGCATCGCTTTTCATTGGATAACAATATGGATCTGGGAAAGCAACCACCTGTCCTTGCAGTACTTACACAGGTTGAAGAGATGCTCGTTAGTCATGCTAACCTCATATTGCGAGTCACACATGATCGTGGTGGTCAATATAAATACTCTGGTCATACTATTTGCTTCCCCCAAGACATTTCCAACATTGCGACATACCTACCGCATTTAGTATAAAAACTTGACATAATTGTTGTTCGAAAATGCAATTCTACAAACAAACCATATGAACTGTTTGTTAGTCGAACACATGTTCTTTCTTCCCTTCAATTCAAAATGGCAAACAACCCATACTACAAGGATGTGCAAATCAACCCAGTTGCATTAACTTCTTTGCCACTTATTTCAGCAGACATTTCACCTTTGATTCCACATCTTAATAGCAATGCTAGATCATCTCATCTGTAAATCTTATCATGTACACATCAACCACCAAATTCATTTGAAAACTATGAATTGCAATCCTCGTCATTTATTTCAAAACAAACCAATGCTAGAACTGAGGTTGAAGAAATTAGACAGTTGTTACACATACCAAATATCCCACTACCACCTTCCATAGATTGGCCCCCTATAGAAATGTCCCCTATCAATGAGTACAACACAGAAGGCCTTATTTCCATGGCTTTTCCAACTTTGTTTCCCACAGGTACATCAATGTTATTACAACCATCCATTCATCAAGTTGAAATGCACAAATATGCACTCCACCCTATTCGCTATCATGGCAACATATTTGCCTAGCATCCTAGCTTCCGATACTACATATACAATCTAATTATGCATCATCGAAGTAATAGTACTGCCTCTGTTTTTGTCAAAAAAAATCTTGAAGATACACTACCTCCGACAGTATATGAGCTTTTCAACCAATTGCAAGACATGCCAAATGATAAAATTAGTGAGCGGGTCACAATATTTGGGTCTTCATTACGTGGAACATGATCATATTGGAACAAAAGTAGAGCTGAACTAACAAATATGATCAATCAACAAGGTACACCAAAATTCTTCTTCACCCTTAGTGCAGCTGACACAAAATGGCCAGATTTGCATGCTCTAATGGCTGGTAAAGCTCCTAATGATTCAGCTTAAGTTTATCAATGGAAGGTTCACAACATCATATGAAATCCACATATTACATCACAATACATACACAATATATTCAAAACATTTCTTGAAGAGGTGCTTCAAAAAGGTTTTCATATAACCGATTATTAGTGCAGGTATTATACCATCTATTCCTTTCTATTTCTCTCTATATATTTTTTATATTTATACAATTTATTTCTAATATATGTTTTTTCCTCCCATCTAGATATGAATGGCAACATAGAGGATCCACTCACATACATGGTTTTATTTGGTTGGAAAATGCACCAAATATGGACACGTTAGATTGGGAAGACGATGTTGCAGTTGAAGCTGCAAAAACAATTTTTGACACACATGTGACAGCTTGGAATCCTCGTAAATCCTAGTTGTCCACATCTGAGTCACACTATTCTACTACAAATGATCCATGCAGTCTTGCATCACCATCGATATTTTCATCAAACTACTCAGCTGACTATGAAGAACTTGTCAATTTTATTCAAAGGCACACCAAATGTTCAGATTCAACTTGCCTTCACAAAAAAGGAACATCTCTTCAATGTCGCTATGGTTTTCCATATGAGCTGCAAGCTACTTCTTCATTATTCATTAATCCAAATGGATAGAAAACCTACAATCCTACAAGAAATTATCCTCTTCTAAATATTCACAACCCTACCATGCTTTCAATATGGAGGGATAATGTTGATTGCCAACCTGTTCTTTGTAAACATGTTGTCCTCAAATACATTTCAAAGTATGCATCAAAAGTAGAGCCAAAATCAAAAACCTACCATGCCATTTTGTCTCGACTTGCACATGCTGCACCAAGTGAGAGCCCCATTCTTCAGCCAATCAAACAATTTCTTGCACAAATAGTTGCAGAAAGAGACATTAGTGCACAAGAGACGTTTCACATGCTGCAAAAACTTCCTCTCGTTCTTTGTAGTCATCACTTATTTTCCCTAAACATGAGCCAAACTGCCTTCCGTCGTGTTTCTAATGACACTAATAACACCCCTCCAACGCCCCCCTTCATTTTTTCTTACATGCAAAGACCCATTGCTCTTGAGCATCTAACTCTGCTTGAAGCTGCTCGTTGTTGGTCTTTCTCTCCTAATAGGAAAAAAAATCCATGGAAAAAAAACTTGTGTGACAAAATTGTTAGTCTATCCACATTTCACTTCCATTCCTCCCTCTGATTCTTCATCTTTTGAACCATTTTGTTGGAGTGAACTTCTTCTATACAAACCTTTTCGGTCTATCCCTCATGATATTGGAACCACAACTTTTGACATTATTTCTCATTGGCATCAAATTAAAGGCACATATGGTGTGTGGCATATTGAACATACAGAAGAAGAACCCTCTACACCTCTATCTGATGGTTCAAACTTTGATGCTATTACGTTTTCATTGTCCCATACCATGGATAGATGGGAACTTCTATCTCAAATGAGACCAGGAAATAACATCCAAGTTAATGACCTTGAAATGCTTGGCCATCGTGAATTTGACAAAAATCACAATTGGTCACATAACAATATATGCACCCAATTGCATGAGACAGCAACATCATTCATTGAGTTCACTCGCTTGTCCATTCAACTACATGAAGATATCCCGTACTTCTCCAATTCTCCTCATTCCGTGTCTCCCACACAACGCATAGCCTTTGATCTTATCATGTCCCATTTTAGTAACAGTACATATGCTCAACCGCTAAAATTGGTAATTCAAGGTATTGTAGGAACCGAAAAATCTTAAATCATATCTTGCCTCAAATTTGCACTTCAAACTACATCTGAACAAAATGCCTGCCCACTTATTCTCCTTGCTCCAACTGGTGTTGCTGCTTTTAGCATACATGCATCTACAATACATTCTGCTCTTCGAATACCCATTGGTGAAATGCACCCTCTTGAAGGCCAATCCCTTTAAAAACTTCAAGAAGAACTTCGCCATATTCGCTATATTCTCATACATGAAATGAGATTTATTGGTCCAAAAATGTTGACTCAAATTGATGCACTATTACGTCAAGCTTTCCCCTTGCAATCTACAATCCCATTTAGTGGTTGTTCCATAATTCTTCTTGGTGACTTTGGACAATTACCTCTTGTAAAAGACATCCCCATGTATGCAGGCTCATCTGTTGGAAATATTCTTTGGCATACATTTGATACTTTTATCACGCTTGAAACAATTTTTCGACAAGCTGGAAATAGTGCTTCTCAAACTGCCTTTTGGCAACTCTTGCTAAACCTTCGAAATGCAACACCAACTATTGAAGATGGGGCACTCCTAATGACAAGAATAACCTCATGCCTTTCATTTGTTGAAAATTATTCATTTGAACAATCTATCCATTTGTATCCCACAAATAGCTTTGTTTCACTGCACAACAAACACATGCTGAAATAGCTTAATGTGCCAATTGCACATTACTTTGCAGAACAAGAGAACCAAAATGCTCATCAATCCATTGATGATGAACAACTTCCATTAAAGGTCCTTCTTGTTGTTGGCCAACAAGTCATGTTAACTGCTAATTTATGGGTTGAAGAAGGACTTGTTAACGGCTCACTTGGGAAAGTCATTCATATTGTCTACAAGTCAAATGAGAAACCTCCTACCTTGCCATCATTTGTTGTTGTCAAATTTGTGCATTACTAAGGACCCTTGTGGGATTCTTCTAATCCTACTTATGTTCCAATATCTCCAATAACAAGAGGATCCCGTAGACAAATACCACTTCGAATGGCATGGGGTTTAACAATTCATAAAGCCCAAGGTATGACCCTAAAAAATGTAACAATAGATATTGGAAACATTGACAGACAAGGACTTACATTCACTGCAATATCAAGAGTTACATCTATTTCAAGCCTACACATTTCTCCACCTTTCTCTTTTTCCAGATACTCTCGAATGCAAGGCAATAGATATGTTGAACGTTGAAAGCAAGAGGAAATCTTACTTGCTTCAAAGTCTTTAAAACCACCTTCTACTTGAATCTCCTCATTGTCTGTTGTATAGATGTACTGTTTTTATTTGGTCACTTGTTTATGTAAAATATGTACTGTTTTTTTGACTTGATAGTGAATTCAACAATATACATATATACTTCATTACATTTTTTATTATTTATTTATTTTTGGTTTGTAAATAAATTGATTACTGAATCTTAGTTAATCAATGAAAATTGATTAAAAGTGAAATAGAATTAAGGCATTCAAGATGACCTGCAAGCACTCAAGTTAGTTGAAAAACCAACTTATAATCTTTGAAACTTTTACTGCTGAACCATTCACAGAAATAGATAAAGACAGTTCATAAAAGAAATTTCATGAGACTTTATCAATGCATTTAGAAATAACATAGATAAATCAAAGTTAAACAAACACATTAATTGATTGCAAATGAATCACAGTATTATCTGATCATTTGGAATAGAGAGATCAACATCTGTCAAAGAAATTTAATACATAAGTGCAAGAGATATGGAACTGTAACATTGTTTTTATTTAGAAATTCATGCAATAAATTACACAAAACCTTTACAAAGACAGAAGTATTGTTCAATCCCTTGCATTAGTCTCCCCTCTCCAAAAGTTCCAGAGGCCTCATACATTAGATATAATCACTTAAATAATCATTACAATCAAAGGAATTCCCCCTAAAAGAGATCAAAACTAACAAAAGCTAATATCCTAATAAATATCTCCAAATCTTCCAAATTCGTAGCAGCTCCTCAATATCGGGGTAATTGGTAGATTCAATGCCAAGTTGAGCATTACAACTATGATCTTCAAGCTCATTCTTTGCCAATTATGCCATAATTAGATGAAGATATGAATCTTACCTTCCATTATGAATGGTTGCTTGATCAATCGCTCCAGATCATGTATACTGATGCAATCAAGTCCCTTGATTTTCTCCTCTTCTTCATCCCTGCGTTTCTCAACTTGCTCGATCACCAACTCGGGCGGACAAGCTTTTTCAATAAGGACCATGGTAGGAAAAGACAAGTCATTCATGATATTATAAACTGCATACCATCTCCTGCCACAAATAGCTTGTGCTCTTTTGATAGATTCACCTACAGTTTCTTCTACGTCTTCCCAGGTTCTCATAATAGCTCTAACTTTCTTTAACTGAAAGTTAGAAAGAAAAGTAATATTCTCAAGCTTACCTTTCATATATCTTTGCCAATCAACCACTTCATCATAAGCCTTAGAATCATGTTTTCTCTTCTCCACCAAGTTTTCTAGAACAACAGACATCTTATCAAACACTGTGTGAGTTTCAAAGATATTATCTAAAGTTTTGAATAACTCACAGACCAAACAATATTGTTCCATGTTGATTCTGATAGCAAGTTCTTTGAATTCTTCTTTTGAACATTTAGAAAATGATGATGAAGTCACACTTGCAATTGCACCTTTGTTCTCTTTTACCAACAATTCAACCTTCTGAGCCAGAATGACATTAACAGTCCTTTCCCTTTGCAGTTCTCCGCTAAGGGAAACATTCATCTCTTGAAGTTCATCACATATGTTCTCATGTTGCCTTTTAAACTGGACCAGTTCCTCTTTCAGTATAATAATTTATGCTTTATGCTTATCAAACTCCTGGTTCAAAGTGTTCACAGCATCAAATTTGGCTCCTGTAAAAGCCCCTAAGACAGATGCAACATCAGTGGCATATGCCTACGGATCACTTGATTGTTGAGTCCACACCACCATACTTGCAATAGACATATCCATCTCACCCTTTTCCCAGTTCCTTTTCCTACCTTTCCTCACCACTGATCTATCAGTTTTGTTGTACTTATATTCTCCTAGAAATACCACAAAATATTCATTGAATTCTTCCCTTACCTCAATAATGGGGTGTATACTGATGCTAGTGGATAGCAGGGAAGTAGTTTGAGTTGTGGTGACATAAGTGATAGTCATAGTAACAAAGGAAGTAGATGGAGAAGGGTTCATATTCTGAGCAGGAATGGCTTCAAGATCTGAGGGGATGTTAGGAATTGTAGTCTCAACTGATGAAACTTGCATAGTAAAAGTCTTGGATGGTGATGATGAGACTGCTGAAGTTTCCTTAGCTACCGATGAAGACACTGAATTGATTGAAGGGATATGCAATGGAGTCTTGACAACTGTAGATACGTCAGATGTATGAATAGGTATATCTATAGAAATAGGTGTCATAGATTCAGGTAGACACGTAGCATCCTTATAAAGCTGATTCATGAAAGGTGTTACATAAGAACCATTAGATAATGAGGATAATGATATTATAGATGAAAGAAGTATTGCAAAAGAAGAGGGAGTGGAGTGACTTGAAGGTTGAGATGGAGGAAGAGAGGATGAAATATTACCATAGCTACCATTGGTGAGATTTTGGAAATCATTACCTGTCTAAACAGTAACAGGCACAGGAGAACTTCTTCCCTCCTCTTCCTTTGAATCAGTTAGGTCAATAGTAGGAACAGGAATGGAGATCTTTATCTTCTTAATAGGTTTTTCCTCAAGATGAATCTTTTCAGGTTGAGTCTTTCCAATCACAGTAGCTACCTGGACAGTTTCAGCTACCTGAGATGTTGCAACTTCTTGGGTATCTAGTGTTGAACTCAACCTATTCAGTGTCTGTTTTATCTACTCTGAAGTCTACAAATAGTCTTTAACCTATTGTTCCATAGATGTCTGGGGAATTTCTGTCATGGGGACTTTCCCTTTATCCAATCTCGAGATAGTTTCTACAAATGTAGTTTTAGATGCCAAGCCTCTTTTGTTGCAGCTCGAGCTTCCTTTTCTTCTTTGTCTTTTTTCATCCTTTCCAGGATGTCCAATTCCATAGACCTCAAATGTTTTACCCTGTCCCTGATCTCTTTTTGGTACTACAGAATATGGCTTTTCTCTTCTTTGCTTTTTGCCCTCGCTAAAACTTCAGAAAATGTATCCACTCCCTGATAAATAAAATCATCAAGAGTTTCCTCATGAACATCACCGACTTTAAAATGATTTTGCTATAGGTGTAAATCAACAATGCCTTTAGGATCATGTTGTCTTTTGCATGAAAAACCAATTTTAAGTGACATGATATGGTCACTCAGCTCCAATGCCCAAGTAGAAGAGGGAATGCTCAAGGATCCAAGTGTAATAGGAAACCTGGGCCAAACTTTTCTCTTTGGTGCAGCACATTTCTTGTAGATTCCTTCTGTAACTGTCTGAAATGATATCTCTTCTAGGACCAACCTGTCTGGGACAACTTTAGGCAACATGTGAGTTGTGTTACTACCATAAACACTGATGTAAGTGAAAGATTAACCCACATACCAGTCTCCCATAGTGGCTATGAGAGCTTTTGCTTCTGGTGAGAAAATAGGGGCTTCTTTCTTGAAAATCAGAAAATATACTCGGCCAAGGAAACTTTCACATATATCATAAAACCTAACCACATAGTTGCCATCCAAAATCTTGGAATGATAAATATGTACAGGCAGGGCCGGCAAATCCCAACTCCATCCCAAATTAGGGTAATGGATATCAGCACAGAAAACGTCCACAATGAAGGCAGTAAGATAAAAGTTGGGCTTTTTCTTAGCAGTGGATTTCTGGAACTCTTGAATAGCGTTTTTAAGTTCCAGTGACAGAATTGAGGCCCAAGGGAAAGCTTCACCTGTGGTAATAATGTAATGAGCAATGGGAGCCCATTCCTCTTTGAAGAATGAATAGTTGGGAAGACCATAAAGCCTGCACAACATCATGGCTAACAGGGAATAAGGTTCTTTGAACCACTCAATGGAGTATAATTGGTCTTTCCTCTTGGAAAATTTATGGGGTTCGGTCATCCAAGATTTAAGCATTTGGTCAAAATTGAATTTGGATTTGGAAGTGTTAACAAAATCTGCATCTAGAAGTTTGGTATAAGGTTTAAGAGCATAAATCCTGACAAAAGTTTTTGAGCGGAAATTGGGTGGAAATTGGCTAGCTGAGACCCGATACTGGTATTGAGAGAACGGTCTTTCACATTGGTGTGGTCAATAATCCATCGCACAACATCGTTATAAGGTAGGATGGTTGGTCTGGCAATGATCATATGCAAGCCAGAATCTCTAATTCTCTCATAAACCATTTGGTCACTCTGGAAATCTGAGAGGTCATTGTTATTGAAAATTGAGTAATCCCTAGACCATTCTAAATGATAAGTTTCACTAACACGGCTGCTAGTATCAGAAAAGACACCGAAGTTCAGGTCTCTGGTGAACATATCCTTCTGGATGTTTTTACTCCTGGTGATTCTGGGGGTTTTGGATGTCGCCATGTGTCATTTTTTGAATATTTATACCATAAGTTAAAAACTGAATTAAATAGTAAGCACAGTAATCAATTCAAAACGTGAGACAACAACCTGGTAACCAACCTAAAAGTGCAATAATCACTGTTGGAGTCGCATGAAAAAATCTGGAGGTAAAACTCACACAGCGGAGCAAATTACAACAGTAAAAACAGTGAAAAATCATAAATCAAAACTATCATATTTATAATTCCAGAGAAATAATACAGACCGTCAGATGAGGGTATAAAGAAAAAGAACGGTCATGATCAGCTTTGCAGGACGCAGGATCAAAACAAAATTTGCAAGTTTATTAATTGTTCTGCAACCCGCATTCTGCAACTTGCGAGTTGCGAGATGCAGGAATGCAAAATAGTACATACTTTATTCAATTAGCTCCGCATCCCACATTCCACATTTTGCGAGATGCGGGTTGCGGGCATATACAAACCAAACGAAAATAATAGGAACTCCTCAACCCGCATTCCGCACATTGCAGGATGCCAGATGCAGGTTGATTAAAATTAACACATATAAAAACTCTCCTGCACCCCGCATTTGTGGGATGCGGGATGCGGGTTTGAAAAATGAAATATCAAATGAAAGGTTCCCCGCACTCCACAAGTTGCGGATTTGCGGTTTGCGGGATGTTAAAACAATCCAAACAAAAATTCATCATTCTACATTCAAAATTTGGGCTCCTTTGTCATAATGGCATGGGATCTGTTGTACTTACAACAAAACCTCACATAGGCATGCTAGAGGCCATTCTATTTAAATCATTGCACCAAGTTAGCTGTGTCAATTGCTTTAAAATATCCAAGTAACATGTATAACATGAAAATTTGATGTCCCGTGTCTATTATCAAATCAAAAGAGGAACCAAAGGAAAAAATTCCACCCAAATCCATCTTCACCAGATCAAGAGGTTTATGGTTCAGTTTGTATATCTCTTTTAATTCTCAACAGATTCTAAGCTGGGTGAGATCAGCTAACATGAATCTGTGCTAGTTGTGAACTTAGAAAACTACTATGCTAGGTATACTTCATATTATTTCATGATGAGGTATATATATATATATTAATTAAAATTAATTAAATAAAAACTAAACTTGAATAATAAAAAAATTAGATATAAATATGTGGAAATTTCATAAACTCTTTAAAAAAAAATCAATCTCATTATTTAGAATACTTTGAAAAAATTATAATGATTTTATACATGAGCATGTGGAAATTTCATAAACTTTAAAAAATAAATCAATCACATTATTTAGAATAATTAAAAAAAATTGAAATGGTTTTATTACAACAGCTTTACTGATATTTGTAATGATATTTTAAACACGGTCTATGTCACCGATGATTATGACCTTCCATCTTCCATCCATACACAGTTGAAAGGAAGGGACAAAATCCCGTGAGAGCATGTCATTTAAAATATATAGAATAAAAAATTAAATTGAATAAAAGACTCGGATGGATTTGCATAAATGAGAGCTTGTGAGCTTCTCAATAAAAAATTTACAGGCTAAAAGAAGAAGAAAAATTATTGTTGAAAAATACCGTAACATATTGGAATATGTTGAAGGAGTTGGCTTCCATGGCCTTGAGATCTTGAATGAAGTATGGTACTCCTTGGTTGTGGAATGGCATTGAGATATTGAAGTATGGTATGATGTTGGATGTTAAATAATTTAACGCCCAGTGAAAATACAAAAGCAAATAGCACACAAAACTCTCCTACCGCTCTCATAAAGTCGTAATGGAACCCGAAAATACTGTTCGATGAAAACCTTAACTGGCGGCGTCGAACACAAAACTTACCAAAATGTTCCTGCATCCCGCATTCCAAAATTTTGGGATGTGGGTTGCGGGATGGAAAACTTCAAATAGTAAATTTCAAGTTCCTACAACCGGCATTGCGAGATTTGGGCTCTGGGATTTGGGATTCGGGATGCGAAAAATTATTATTTATAACCTTGTCAAAAATGTAATTACTTTAAAAACCCTACTATGATAAATAAATCAAATGTTTGCAGAACTTTTTTCAATCTATCTTCTATTTTGCTAGCGTCTTTGGATATCCAGTAAAATTTTAAATCATTAAATATGTAAATTTCATTCATGTAGTTGTTGGGAATGGATGATGTATAAATTTGGATAACCAAGTCAAAGAAGAAATTAAAAATATTCATGTATTCCGCATTGCCTACCTGTGGATGGAAAATGGACCTTCCCGCAATCTGCTAAAATCATTAATAAATGTTAGAAAATAAAAGTAAACAAATATTCCATACAGCAACAGGCTAGCGTGCATGGAATCATGCATTGAGGATCTTGATGGTAACATGAGGGAGAAGATTGCGTTGATTGATGAGGTAAGGAAGGACATTAAGAAGGTAATGAAAATGTGTCAGGGTTGCTATGGCCAAAATTCGCTCTTCGAGGCAGCTCGTCACAAGGATGAAAATATGCCATTCTATGGACCATGTGGATGGGCATGAACAAGCTCTGGAGTTTTGATATTTTTTAGGTACATTTAAAGAACTACACGATAGACAAACCAGGCTCTGGAGTTTTGATAGTTTTGGGAGACTGGGCGTTTCCATTTTCCAGAACCGAAAATTTTAACCATGGGTTTGCTGTAGCCACCAAAATATTGTTAAATAGTTACGTTGTAAAATAAATTTTAACAATGGGCGTGCTTCGTGCAATAGCCTACATTTTCTCTCCGGTTCTTTTTCTTCTTCCTGCAATTCCTACTAGTAATACTTTCTATGAATAAATGTACTAATTGATCACAAAATACTAACAGTAATATTGATCCACCTGAAACAAGAAAATTACAGCTTCATGTCTTTTGCTCTGGGATGCCCCTTTTTCTCACAAGTTATAGGAATCTGTAAAATTGAGTTTCTAATTTTCTAAAAAAATAAATGAACACATTAGCAAATTAACATATGTATTATCGAATTTACTGTGTAATCATTTGCAGAAATAGATACATATTTTAATAAAATAAGCTCTATTAAAAGCTTATCAATACATGAGTCACTAACAAGGCTGTGAATAAATGTACTAATTGATCACAAAATACTAACAATAATATTGAATCATCTGAAACAATAAAACTCATTATTCATTAAGGAAACTTAATCAAATAAACAAAAAGAGACATGAAAGAATATCATTACTGTATTAAATAGATTTGATCAAAATTACAAAACCTCAATTAAAAAAAGGTATTTCCAAAGTCTTGTCCATATTTTTGCCTTCCAAAAAGTTGATATTACATGTGAAACCCACCCTTTAAATAATTATTACAAAGAGTAGATTTCCATCAAATTCAGATTGACAAATCTAAATAAAACTAATATCCAAGGAAATCCTGCCATCTGCTCGAAATCCCTAGCAATTCCTCAATGTTGGGATAGTTAGCTGATTCAAAACCAAGTTGAACATCACATTTATAATTCTCCAATTCATTTTTAGCTAACTTATGCCAGATGCAGATGTAAATGTGGACCTTTCCCTCAATAGCCAACGATTGTCTGATTAAGCGATCGACATCCTCAATCGTTATATGATTGAGCCCTTGGATTTTCTCCCTTGCTTCATCTCTCTGCCATTCAACCTGCTCTATCATCAATTTTGGAGGACAGGCGTTTTCAATCAGATTTACTGTGGGAAAAAGCAAAGCCTCCATGATACTGTCAACAACATACCATCTTCTTCCACACACAGCTTGTGCCTTTTTTATAGTCTCATCAACCATCTCATTAAGATCAAGCCAGCACGAAGTACTTTTCTGACTTTCTTTAGCTAAAAGCTACTGAGGATGATGATGTTTTCTGGTTTGTCCTTCCTGTACCTTTGCCAGTCTACAATCTCATCCAAAGCCTTTAAATCTTTCTCCCTCTTTTACACATGATCTTCATGTACAATAGCCATCTAACCAAAAACAATATACGTTTCATAAATATCATTTAAACTGTGAAACAACTCAGTTATTAACTCATAATGGTCCTCATTTATCTTGATAGCGAACTACTTAAATTCTTCTTGTGAAAACCTGGAGAACAAAGAGGAAGTTGCACTTGTAGTTTCATCTTCACATTGCTTTTCAAGTGAAGCTATCCTCTGTGTAAAGGCAACATTTGAGTTCTTCTCATTTTGCAGCTCAACCTGAAGAAAGGCACTTTTGACCTATAGTTCATTGTACTTATCCTCATATGTCTTCATAATATCAGCAACATGAACCTCATGTTCCCTTTTACTCTTCTCAAGTTCTTCCTTCAACTAGGTTATCTCTTCTTTCCTCCTGTCAAAATCCTTGTTTAAATTGCTAATAGCATGGATATTGGCACCTTTGAATGCACCCAAAGCAGCAGTTGTATCTGCTGCATCTACCTGTGGGTCACCAGACTACTAAGTCCAAAGTATTTTCTCAGAAACAGATACTTCCATCCCACTTTGATCCCTACCCCTCTTTTTGCCCTTTCTGATCACTGATTTATCAAGTTTGCTATAATAATATTCTCCAAGAGAGACAACAATCTCTTCATCAAATTCATCTCTTGGATCAATGGATCTAGATGTGCTAATCACTGTAGACACCAAAGAGGATGTTTGAGTAATGATAGGAGAGGGCATGGTCATGGTAATGTGAGTAGTCAAAGGAGATATGTTTTGAACATGGGTTATTTCATAGATTGAAGACAAGAGTAGCATTGAAGATTTGAAAGACGACAAATGCAGATTGATTGCTGCAAGTGGTGACGAAGACAATAAATCCTCTTTAGTACTAGATGATGTTGACAAAGTAACTAAGGGTGCATCTATAGGAATCTTGAAAATTGGTGCTTGCAAATTGCTTTGAACAGGCACTATTTCAGAGATAGAAGAGAGCAATGTGGTTGAATATTTCAAAGATGACAAGTGGAGATTGAGAGCTGAAAGTGGTGACAAAGACACCAACAACTTTTTAGTACCAGATAATGTTGATGGAGTAACTACTGATAGCTCTAGGGGAATCTTCACAATTGGTGCTTCTAAAATGTTTTGAACAGAATATATTTGAACGATTGAAGACAAGAGTGGGGTTGAAGATTCAAAAGATGGAAAGTGGACATTGACAGCTAAAAGTGGCGAAAAAGACCCCAAAAGCTTTTCACTACAAGACAATCTTGACAGAGTAACTGACAGTAGGTGTAAGGGAATCTTGAAAATTGGTGCTTCTGAAATAATAGGTAGTGAGATGGAGGTTTACACAATATCAGATGTGACATATTCAGGTGTAGATATCAAATCCTAATACAATTGAGATAGTGTAGGTGATATGCGTCCTCCGTAGGCAAGGTAGATAAAGTATCGATGGATGAAAGGAGAAATGTTGAATACGAACACATAGACATAGATGAAGATTGTGAAACTGTAGAAATAGGGATAGAATATTTCTTACCATCACCATCCAACAAATCTATGAATGATTGCAATTTTTGATCCACCTCTTCAGTGACAGGTGCATAGGCTATCACCTCTTCTTCTAAATCTAAATCAACCTAATCGATAATAGGAAGTGTGGAGGAAGAAAATTTCACCTTCAATGTTTTGAATGGTTTTTTTTCAACTATTTCTTCAGTATCACTTGGCTAACTGACTGCAGCATTCACCGAGATATTAGTAACAGTCACAGGAACTGAAACTGCCTGAGTATTCAGCACAGAGGTCATCATTTCCAGCTTCTATTTTGACTGTGTTGACGTAAATATTAAGGATTTGACCTGCTCCCTAACTGGTACCTATGGAAGGTCTTCCATTATACCTGTTCCCTTGTCTCCATCCAAAAACATTGCCACTGATGAATTCTTCGTTGCTTCAGCTTCCTTTTCTTCTCTATCCTTTCTTACTTTCTGCAACACGTCAATCTGCAGTGCCTTGTAACACTGAATCCTCTCTTTCAATTCCTTTTGATGTTGCAAGATGTGGGCTTCCACATCCTTGCTTTTGGCTCTTGCCAACACTTTAGAAAATGTACAAACACCCTGAGAATCGTCGGGAATTTCCTCATGCACATAATTAATTTTGATATGATACCGCTTAAAGTGAGCATCGAGGCATCCCTTGGGATCGTGTTTTCTCTTGGTGGAAAAACCAAGCTTCAAAGACTGTATATGTTCACCTAATATTGCAGCCCAGGTGGAAGTTGGACTAACCAATGATCTAATGTGCAAAGGGAATTTGGGCCAAGCTTTTTTCTTAGGGCCAATCAGCTTCCTGTAAACCCCATCATTGACAGTTTGGAAAGCCACTTCTTCTAGAACCAATCTGTTAGGCACAATTCTGGGAAGCATATGGACAGTGTTGCTACCCCAAATTATGATGTACAAAAATTTCTCTCCAACATACCAGTCACCCATTGTACCAATCAAACCTGTGGCTTCAGGTGAAAATGCAGGAGCTTCCTTCTTGAATATTAAAAAATAGATGGCACCAAGGAAGTGTTGACATATATCATAGAACCTAGGTGCATAGTTAGTGTCCCACAGTTCTGAATAATAAATGGGCACAGGGGGAACTAAACAACTCCACTTCCATCCCAAATTAGGATATTCAAACTCAGTGCACAATATATCATAAATGAAGGCTGAAAAGAAGAAATCGGGTTTCTTTCTAGAAGTGGCCTTCTGGTACTCTTGGATAGAAATTTTGAGTTCTAGTGACAACATGGATGCCCATGGGAAAGAATCGCCAATTGCTAAAACATGATGAGCTACTGGAGCCAATTCAGTCTTGAACACAGAACAATCAGGAAGCCCATACAATCTACATAACATAGTTGTGAATAAGGAATAAGGTTCTTTGAACTAGGTAACAGTGTAAAGCTCGTCAGACCTCTTCGAGAATTTACTAGGTTGGTGCATCCATGATTTTTACATTTCTTCGAAATTGAAGCTACTTTTCGAGGTTTGTGCAAACTCTGCAGTAAGGGGTTGTCTTACCGGTTTAAGGGCATAAGCCTTCGTAAATACCTCGAGACAGAAATTAGCTATCTCTAACCCTCTACTATCGTTCAAACAATAGGATTTCGAGTCCGCATGTTCTACTATCCATTTGACCGCATCATTGTACGAGAGGATAGCAGGTCTAGCAGCAAGAGAATGAAGTCCAGAATCCTTGATTCTTTCATAGGCCAACTGGTTGTCTTGAATATCAGAAAATTTGTCATTGTCAAAAATTTCATAAACCCTAGACCATTCAATTTGGTAGGTTTCACTGATTCTGCCACTAGTATCTGAGAAAATACCAAAGCTCAGATCCTTGGTGAACATATCCTTTTCTAGGATTTTGCAACGAGTAGATCTTGCCATTGTTGCAAATTGGAAAAACTATGTTTAAAAGAAAAAACAACGGGAAGCGAAAATTAAAACTAATTTAGGATTGACTACAGTAATAAATTGCATGAAGAAATGACCAAAATACTAACCTGTAATCAAACTAGACTATGATAAAATTGCCTGGTAAAATTCACGCAAAGCAATAATTCACACAGAGAAAATTCACGCACCGCAGTAATTCGCAACAGTAAAAAAGTGGTAAATAAATTGTAAAACACCAGCCTATATATATATATTTTTACATGCATCAAATTAGGAAAGCAGGATTAAAACAAATGGATGGTTGAGATTAAACCTGACGGGATGCGGTTTCATAACGAGATATTGCAAAAAAAAGTTCATTCCGCATCCCATTTCCCGCATCCCGCAATTCGGATTGCGGGAGCTTGATATTTATTATTTGCAAGAATTTCTGTCGCACAACTTGCATCCCGAAATTTCCTGATGCAGGATTCGGGAGAAATTTCGTAAGTATTATGTGTCATCTCGCTAATCTTTCTCGAAACCCGCATCTCACATTTTTTGTTGTGGGATGCGGGATGGCTTTTACAATTGGTAAATAAATTGTAAAAGACTATTTTTTTACATGCGTCAAATTAGGAAAGCAAGATCAAAACAAATGGATGATCGAGATTAAACCTAGCGAGATGCGGTTTCATAACAAGATATTGCAAATATTATTTCATTATGCATCTCGATTCCCGCTTTTTATTTTATTATCAATTTTTATTATTTTATATAAATTTAAAACTTAATAATAAATTTCAACTTTAGAACTCAAGCTTGTTTAAAAAATGATAACAAAGCTTCGGTATTTGGAATTTCTTTTCTATATTTTAAGAGTTTTTTTAGTTATTTCATTTTTAATGCTCAATGAAAAACATTTTAGGTTATCATCAATTTGTCATATTAATTAGAAAATATGGTTTTAAAATTGTTTAAAAACAAAATTTTAAAAAGCAAAAAAAATACTATGCCATCCTCCCAAGTTTCATCATAAGGAAATTTGTATATATATACCTATCTTAACTTCACATTATCCATTCATGTTCGAGTACAAATGAAACCCTAACCCAAATCTAGATTGCGGCAGCTTAATATTTATTATTTGCGCGAATTTTCGTCGCACAACTCACATCCGAAATTTGTCGTTGCGGAATTCGGGAGAAATTTGGTAATTATTATGTGTCATCCCGCTAATCAATTCAAAATGCGAAACAACAACCTGGTAACCAACCTAAAACTGCAGTAATCACTGTTGGAGTCGCGTGAAAAAATCTGGAGGTGAAAATCACATAGCAAAGCGAATTACAGCAGTAAAAACAGTGAACAATCGTAAATCAAAACTATCATATTTGTAATTTCAGAGAAATAATACAGACTGTCAGATTAGGGTAAAAGGAAAAAGAACAGTCGGGATCAGCGTTGTGGGATGTGGGATTAAAACAAAATTTGGAAGTTTATTAATTGTTTTGCAACCCGCATTCCACAACCTATGGGTTGCAGGATGCGGCAACACAAAATAGTACACACTTTATTCAATTAGCTCTGCAACCCGCATTCCGCATTTTGCGAGATGCGGGTTGTGGGAATACACAAACCAAACGAAAATAATAGGAAATCCGTAACCCACATTTTGCACATTGCAGGATGCCGGTTGTGGGTTGATTAAAATTAACACATATAAAAACTCTCCCACACCCCGCATTTGCGGAATGCAGGATACAGGTTTGAAAAATGAAATATTAAATGAAAGGTTTCCTGCACTCCGCAAGTTGTGGATTTGTGGGTTGCGGGATATTAAAACAATCTAAACAAAAATTCATCATTCTGCATTCAAAATTTGGGCTCTTGTGTCATAATGACATGGGATCTGTTGTACTTATAACAAAACCTCACATAGTCATGCTAGAGGCCATTCTATTTAAATCATTGCACCAAGTTAGTCGTGTCAATTGCTTTAAAATATCCAAGTAACATGTATAACATGAAAATTTGATGTCCCATGTCTATTATCAAATCAAAAGAGGAACCAAAGCAAAAAAAATCCACCCAAATCCATCTTCACCAAATGGATTGCGGCATTTCTCGAGTTGTAGGTTGTGGCATGTTGCAATTTACCACAAAGACAAAATACATCAAGTTGTATTCATTCGAACCCACAACCTGCATCTATATATTTGCGGTTGTAGGATGCGAGATGCGGAGTAATTTATGTAAGTACTTTGTGTCAAACCCTCTAATCTTTCTTGAAACTCCCATCCCGCAATTTTCAGGTTGCAGGTTACGAGAACTTGACATTTATTATTATTTGCAAATATTCGGCATATTCATTGTATGTGTTACATTTACCTTGCTATCAATTAATTTTTCTTACTTCTTGTAAAATTTATAATCAAAAATCAAAACCCCAAAGCACAACAGTTATAAATGTCTTTACCTTAAATTTCAAAACTCACTATTAATAAGCAGTCTCCCAAGGTAAGTGACAAAGGTTTGCTTTCTGGAGTAAGAAATCATTGACCCTTTCTCTCATATATATATATATATACACGCACATGCACAATTCAAAGATGATTGTAACTTAAGTCAGTCCTTATGGAAGCAATAAACATAAAGATTGATAATTTAAAATAAACATAATTTAAAATCCTTTGGGGAAAACAAATCATTTAAATACCTAACTATAACTATAACAAAAAATAGAAATAAAATTTAAGGCCCTTCGTGGTATTTACTATGGGTGGCATGGCTATTTTTTAAGTCCTTATGGAAGCAAATGATTAACTATTAGTATCATTACATAAGGAAAGAATTTTCTATTACTTTAGCAACTATTGTCATTAGGGTAGTTCTAGAACTATTACACATTGGTAAGTTTAGAAGTTTTATAGCCCCTGCTTGTAACATATTTCATGAAAAAACACATCCCTAATAACTACCCACCTAATGATAGTCTTAAAAAAGAAAATGCCAAGAGTTATAATCATTTTTAAATGTTTCATACAACATTAAAAGGGGGTTAAACCTGCCACTGATTAAACTTGAAATAATGGATTAAATTAAACAAATAAAACATGAAATAATTACCATTCTTCTCTTAAGTACTAACAAAAACACACTAATTAAACAAACTGAGCTTGAAATAATTTCTTAAACAAATTCATTGAGGGTCACTAAGGTTTGGTTCACAAAATTGCTTTAAAATTTGCTTTCATAGATTTGGATCGAGAGTCCAAATGATCCTGAAATGTAATTGAATTATTAACAATGTAAAAGGACCCGTAGTTTAACCATAGACTATTAAGATTGCTCTTATAAGCAATCACTCTTTTCAAATATATTAACCATAAATTAAGCACAACTATTGAAATAAACAGACCTTAACCATCTAACATTGTTAATAGGATTTTTAATATTAAGTGTTCAAAATCTCTTGAAATGTGATAATTATAATGATTTTGCATCTCTGTTAGCATAAAATTACAAAAATTTATAGCGTTGACCACTCGTATGTCTATTGAATCAATTCACCTGCTCCCCTGGTTGTGCACAAATGAAAGTGGAAGAGCCATTACTGAAACAAATAAAACTTCAAATAATTACCATTATTCTCTTAAGTACTAAAAAAACACACTAATTAAACAAACAAACCTTGAAATAATTAACCATAAACAAACCTTAACCAATTAATATTATGATATGACTATGGTTTGAAACCCTGAAACACTCAAACTCTTGTGAAATATATTATTTATAATGAATTTGCATCTCGATTAGCATAAAATTACAGAAAGGTATAGCGTTGGATGAAATAAGAACAGCATTGGATGAATTTGCATCTCTATCTATTGATTTAGCCACATGTCCTTTTTGCCTGTGTGTTTTGTGCTCAACGGTGCCTTTCTGCATTGTTTCCTACTGCCAAACGACTTTATGTGTATTTTGTGCTCACCCTTGTCCACAATTCCCCTATGTGCTAGTAACATTGTTGTATGACGGCTCTTGGAGACAAGCACTCTTGTTCTCCTCGCCTCCCATGAAATAGGCTCTCCAACAAGAAATACAGTGGAGTATGTCCTCAACCTCGTCACCACCTCAGAGCAAATTAGCAAGTGGGAATTACAAATGAGGTGATGAAAACTTCAGACACCCGCCACCCCAGTATGAGCATTCACTCTGATTGCCTGTTGCTGAACATGGCCCCCGTGTAGTAGGACTTTGGAAGCTGTGACCTCTTCGAGGATTTCTGGGGAGACACTCCAGCGACAGGAAAACCGTCGTATTGTGCAATTGGAAGTATTCCTATTCGAAAATATTCAAGGTGCATCACATCCAGGCCCTGATGGTTGGAAATTTCCTAGTGCAAACAACTAAGATGATAAAGGAACATAATTTCATATTCGCCAACCATCAGTACCCCCTAACAAATCAGCTTTTGGAACCATACAACATTGCTGTCTAAAAGGAAACTCAAGCCCTCACGTAATTGAGTACTTTTGTCCTTTCTGTCAGTGCTCATTCATCCTCGTTTTTCAGCAGCTCCGGATGGTGGCGCTTATTAATCTGTCACAGTAATCTAGGGACTAAACACAAGACTCATCAAAGATTAATAACAATAAGGCATGAAAATGGTGTAATTGTGCTACAAAATGAGTAGCCGCTCTATATATTCACACAAAGAATGAGTAATACAATACAATGATCATGCTGCAAGCATGAATGACAAAGCAATTCGAATTCCCAAGGAGGTCATTCGAATTGAATGAGTGAGTCTAGCTTAACTGAATGTAAGCCACATTCAACACTCAAGTTAACCACTGATCAAAACCCTAATTGACTCAACGGAGCCCTAACTAAAGTCGGTGTGCAATAAATGACTGATTCTAACTGAAAGTAGGTCAGACACATCTCATAGCAAGCCAACCATTAAGTGGTAGCACATCAATGACTCCAACGAACCCCTATGAGGTTAACTGAAGTGTAACTGAACATCAGAAGTGGTTGGAGGCACCCCTGTTGATTCCAGTTCATTAAATAATCAATAAATAATCAATTTAATGATGGAGGGCACCTTCACTACTCTGTTTAACTGATTGTAACCATCAGTTAGCAATATGGGGCATTAATGACACTCAGATCACCCCTGGAGTGCTCCAGTTAGCCTCCCCAAATGTAGGAGAAGGCTAAGTTAGCCTCCTTGACTGAAGGTAGGCATGGGTGTGATCTAGATGATGTCATATAGTGCTCCTCTAATGTCAATTAAGTCAATAATACTTAGGATAGTGGTTTAACTAAGCCAAATTGACCATAATGAGTGTGTAAGGTGCTAAATGTCTCCAACACCCCCCCTTAAGCTATACTCAGGAGGAGTAGAAAACATAAAATGCATAAAAATTCTAGGGCCCCGGAAACTAAGGGCATAGGTCACCCTGTACAAAAAAGTAACTACTTAATATAACCAAGGAAATGGGGAAAACCTCATGGGAAAAATACCACCCCTCAAACTAAGTAGTAAATCAAGAAATTTTTGGTTCTTCTATGCAACAACATCCTGAGACTGTGCATGTGAAGCTATGAATCCAAACTAAATGAATATGTCTGGAGGAATCTTCCACTTTGGAAGAAGAACAATGCACTCAATTGAATCAGAAATATAAACAGTTGCACGGTGAAAACTAGACCCATGTAGAGCAGTTGAAATCATTCGAAGAGAGAGCAAAGGCTCTTGAGGATTCGAACCATGTGTGGAACACTCAATAAATTGATATGTTGTAGCCTTGAACAGCAAACCATGAGTGGTAAAATCAGCTCCAATTCTTAGGAGCAAGTGTCCAAGTGGATGCAAAATGTCTTCCTCTTTACTAGTTCTGTGAGGAGATGAGTATGTGACCAAAGGTAGAGAAGCCCTGGGACTGTGGAGAGCGAATGCTTGAGCTCCATAATCTGATATAGCTTCTGAAATAGCTAATTAATCACATAATAAAATATCAGCAACCTCATATGAGGAAACTAACACCAAATCCCCATCAGCAGTTTTGAAGAGAAAGTGCGGTACTTGATTTTTCACACCGGAATTGGTGAGAGCAGCTACAAGCATGACTGAAAGCTCTTGGAATTTAAAATATGAAACAAATAATATCATATCAGAAATTAAATCAGATCTAAATAAGTTTACAACGGATCCAAAACTGTGAAATGAAATCAAATCCCCAGCAACAGTTTTGTAGGAGACTTGCGGTACTTGTTTCTTCACAAAATAAATGAGAACAGCTACAAGCAGTACTGAAAGCTTATAAACCTAAAATATTGAACCAAAAAATATCATATCAGATCCAAATAAGATCATATCAGATCCAATAAGGTTCATAACATATCCAAAAGTATGGTCAACCGAGATGGTGGATGCACAGTTGTCTTTTTCTTCAAAATTCTGAATTTTGGTGCATGCAATCCTGTAGGAATTTGCTGGAAGATCTAGATCATGGGGACGGAATGGATCACTCTGGTAATCTGATATTTCTTCCAAAATATCCAAGGTGTCACATATTTTCACACCAGTAGCAACATTAGAGGGAGAAAAATCAAATTTCTCTTCACTTTCGGAAGCAATTACTGGCAAATTTTGCACAGAATTCAAAGGACTATCATCGGTGAATGTTTGCATGGAAGTGCAGCAGTGTTTTTCTTCAATATCAAATATTCAAATGTCTTCTTCTGTTTCAGCAATATGAGGATATGAGATATCAGAGATCTCATGAACTTCCGGAGCATCAGGAGAAGGAGTCACTGCATGGAGACTTTCTTCAATTCGAATTGAGTGTGTAGAAGATTATGCTTCATCTTCATCTTGAACAACTTCATCAGAGAGAGTAGAGGCCGAGACTTTTGAGTAAAGAACTCTTGTGGTGCTGGATGTGATCTCCAAAGTGCTATTATGATCCTCATTGTGCTTGCCAAAGTTTCTATCCAATTTTGTCCAGAGATCCTTTGGGTATTCAGCAGAACCAATCAGGTAACGCAAGCTAGGAGAAAGGGCCAGACATATTGGTCCAAAAGCTCTATCACCGTCATTTATCTATTCATACTCATTCTCATAAGACTCTTTTCTAAGTCCAATAGATACCTCATAGAGACCTTTTCTCTTCAGAGATGAGATCATCTTCAACTTCGATTCTGAATAGATTGTGAATGGGGTGAGAAGAGGGACTGATGAGTCCATTCGAAGTTGTACCTATTAAAACCTACAAATTACAACAAAAGGGGTACCATAAGGTCAGACATCTTACACATTTTAGGCTTTCATCACACCCAGCATAGTCAATCAAGCAAGCTTGATCAACAATTTCCTTACTTGGCGTATTAAGTGGTAAGCCTTGGCTTCTAGTGTAGTGCTGGATTTTTGAGCTATTGCTCAATTTTCATTCAAGATCTGTCACAAACCTTGTTTTTGAGATATCTGAGCTTTGTCCCACCGTGAGCTCAGATACCATATTAATATGTCACAGTAATCTAGGGACTAAACACAAGTCTCATCAAAGATTAATAACAATAAGGCATGAAAATGGTGTAATTGTGCTACAAAATGAGTAGCCGCTCTGTATATTCACACAAAGAATGAGTAATACAATACAATGATCATGCTACAAGCATGAATGACAAAGCAATTTGAATTCCCAAGGAGGTCATTCGAATTGAATGAGTAGCTTAATTGAATGTAAGCCACAGTCAACACTCAAGTTAACCACTAATCAAAACCCTAATTGACTCAACTGAACCCTAACTGAAGTTGGTGTGCAATAAATGATTGAGTCTAACTGAAATTAGGTCAGACACATGTCACAGCAAGCCAACCATCAAGTGGTAGCGCATCAATGACTCCAATGAACCCTAATGAGGTTAACTGAAGTGTAATTGAACATCAGAAGTGGTTGGAGGTGGCCCTGATGACTCCAATTCATTAAATAATTAATAAATAATCAATTTAATGATGGAGGGCACCTTCACTACTCGGTTTAATTGATTATAACCATCAGTTAGCAATATGGGGCATTAATGACACTCAAATCACCCCTGGAGTGCTCCAGTTAGCCTCCCCGAATGTAGGAGAAGGATAAGTTAGCCTCCTTGACTAAAGGTAGGCATGGGTGTGATCTAGCTGATGTGATATAGTGCTCCTCTTATGTAAATTAAGTCAATAATACTTAGGATAGTGGTTTAACTAGGTCAAATTGACCAAAATGAGTGTGGAAGGTGGTAAATGTCTCCAACAGCGCTATATAGGGTGAGCGAGACAGACCAAAAAATAACTTACAAGCATAACTGCACACTTGACAACTAGAAATCATAACAATAGTACAAGTGACTTGTGAGCGAGAATCTTCACTCCTTGCGGAAAATCCAGTCAAGTCACCTCCTCTGAAATTCAATTATCATATTGGCCATGGATAAGACCTTAGGTGTTCTCATGCGTTGCTTCCTAGGTGGATCAAGGCATTTGGACTTGACCTTCCTTTCCTTTTTGCAAATGCTGCAGGTGGGATAAGAACGAATTCGGCTGGCCGTGTTTCTTTCCTTCATTTAGAGGCAAGATTTACTGTTTCAAATATCTAAATTTCATGATGGATCCTCAGAGTTGGGACAGTAAATGATAGTGGGAACATAATCTTGACATATAGAATGTTGTGAATGGCGTCTGTGGACTAAATTACTAGTCAGAAAAAGCATGTCATACGTGGGAATGTCCTTTCTGTACTAGTTTCATCGAGACATTTTATCCACGCTGAGAGATTTGGTTCATCAGCCGATCTTGAACCACGTATATTTCATAAGCTTCTCCAGTTATATTCACCATGGATCAGCTTCTTATCAATATCTACACAATTTAATTCAATGGAATCAATAGAGACCCTCGATCGGCAACCTGCCTTCATCTGGACCGCCCGATCGTGGGTACATTTTATATTTAGCCAAGCTGGTCCGATTCAATCCATCGCGCAAATCTCATCTACAAACTACTTTCGATCCCATGATCAAATATCAAATATCATATATACCGTCCATCGCCATCCTGCTAAACTTTCCCGAAACCCACATCCCGCAAATTTCGGGTTGCCGATTGCAGGAACTTGAACTTTATTATTATTATTTGCAACTTTCGGCATAATCATTGTACGCATTAATTTTAGGTCACTGTCAATTATTTTTTATTATTTCTTGCACACTTTATAATCCAAAAGTGAAACCCAAAAAAAAAATCATTTATAAATGTCTTATCCTAAAATTTAAAAGCTCAGTATTAATATGCACTCTCCCAAGGTAAAAAACAAAGGTTGGCTTGCGAAAAGACAGAATATTTTTACCCTCTCGACGTTTTTTTGCACCTCTTGGTGCAAATGCTAGTTTAATTATTTTGAATTAAAAATCGTTTAGCCCCTAGTGACTTGGAGAGTTGAACTTATGTTAGAGAAATTGAGATAATAAGTAACATTTATTATTATTATTTAAATGCTTTAAATTGCTTTAAGAAATTGTTTATTGATTATATCCATTTTTATTCCATGTCATTAATTTGCGATTATGTCATGTAGAAGTCGTGACTCAAGCTAAGACAGAACTCATGCTGAAAAATACAACAAGAGGGTGAATGAAGCATTTAATGAACCCATACAAACAAGGTAGAGGCAATAGGGCCCCCTGAATTTCTTTTAGTTTTTTGTTGTATGTTTATTTATTTTTAAACTACAAGTTAAGTTTAATGGTTCCATATATTAAAACAAACAAATCTGCAATATCAACCATGCATGAGGTAGATGCAGATGGACAAAAGAACGTCAATGCCATGATAAGAAAAGATAACACGTGGATTCCATGTATACACGGCCATGCTAAATGGTCTATCGTCCAAGTGCCATCAGTCTTGATTTATTCTCTGGTGCTGGAATTTTCACGGTCATGTTGCTTGTCCTTGTGTATCGTGTTCTTTGCTTCCTTAAGACTAATTACTAGAGGGTGAGACAACCCTTTGGCCAATCTAATGCTTATATTTTTCTTGGATTACTGGGAAGAAAGCTAGTCTCTTGCATGCCAACAATAGAACATGAAGTGGATACAAAGACATAATTAATTATAGGAACATCAAATCCAGTGTATAGAAAACTCAAACTATTGCATAAAAGGTAGTTTCATGTGTAAAGAATCCCATTTGGAAATGAGTTATTCAATAGCAAGTCAATGAGACTTTATTAAGGCGTTCAACGTTCAAATTCTCGAGCATGATTTTAATACTATTGGCTGGTAAAATCCCACTTGCCGGGATTTGAAGGAAAGTATGTACATGTTTCCACCGACTCATTCGAAGGATTAGATTTACTTAAGGTTGGATCCAAAATGTCAAGGACTGATTGAGTTGCGGGTTGGATTCCAAATGTCTAGGAAAGGAGTTACAGATTGGATTTAACCCACAAAATTTTGGCAGGTTTAGATAAAATTTTCCACCAACTTGTTGGAAGGAGAAGCTAAAGTACTTGGCAGGTAGGATCTTGGAATTTTAGAACTTGGCAGAATTATAGGATGAACTAAATTTTATAAATGCCCATATTGTTTGATTTTTTGGCCTAAGACTGCATCTACACAAAAAATAGATACCTACGTAACCACATTCAAGGTATGGCTAATATAAGAGTGTTCAACAGTTTAGTAAGCATGATTTTGAATTGTTTCTATAAGCTGGATGTAAAAAATAAGATTATTGTTTAATTATGTATGCAAGTAAATAGTTCCACAACGAATAATAGTTCCCTGATAGCTTAATATGCACATGAAGTTACACTAAAGAGAAGGTTACCCAACAAGTGCACATGAATAGTTGCATCTACTAGTGGCACGTGTTATAATTAAGAGTTGTGTCTTTTGGTTGCATCTCATAATGGATTGGTACACAGGTGAATATTGGTGTATACATGAATATTTGTATCATACATGGATTGGTACATAGAAAATGAACTAGTTCCAGTGGGTGTTGTGTGCCTTGGAAACCTAAAGCATAAAAGTGTAAATTGCCATTTGTGTAGGTCAAATTTTTCATATCTCACTAGCAAAGGCTTGAGACCATAATCAGCACAAGAAATTTTGGTTGTCAGCATCCTGACCACTATCACTTGATTCTGTCACTATTAACAAGTTTTCAGATGTCTCTTTATCATCGTCAGCAAAGGGAAAGAAGCAACTTGTTAATAAGCTTACTGGTAATGTCCCGGTGGATATTGTGTTTCACAGATGTTCATTGTGCTTTTTCTCCATGTTTTTGTATTTTTTGTTGTTTTGATTTGTCTATGTTTTATTATATGTTCTCTTTTTCTTTTTCACATAAGTAAAATACTTTATGCCAATTACAACAAATAATAAGTAGAATACCTACTTCAGATATTAAAATTTTTAATTAAAACCAAACTTGTATGAAGAAAGTAATTAGAGAAGATACATGGGCATTCCGGCATCAAACTTGGGACCTCGCATAGTGAAGCAAGATTGAAATAGGGGTCCTTAAAAAAGCTAAATTGTAGAATATAGATTACTAAAGGTCACATCAATTGACATGATCTATGATATATTGTGATATGCATGTACAACAGGTGGTCATCCATCAATAGCAAGAAGATTGCCTAGACGAACAACTAATGAAGTAAATAATTACTGAGATACACATCTCAGCAAGAAGGCCACATGCAAGTACTGACCATGAACTCTAGTACTAAGTCCATTGCATTTATGTTAAGCCATTGGCATTGCTATGTTCAAATAGTTAATTTGTATAGCAATAGTTGCAGCAATGGAATCTTGCAACTGTAAACCATATGACACATAAAAAAAACACTAACCTTTTTTTTGTACTTGCAGGTGTTGTAGATTATTTCATGGGAGTTTAGCCACCAAATTTGTCTATTAAGATAGTCATGTCTGCAACTGTTGGGCATGGATTCCTCTTATGAGATCCCCCATGTGAGAGGATTCTCATCAATCCTGGTAATTTCGACACAGAGCACTATCCACCCTCTACGTTCTTTGTTGGCTTACCATCAATCGTGGGCTCCCATTAACCAGTGCCCTTTCATTGCTAGAAATTAGGAGAAGGATATATGATTTCCACCAAGACGACCAATGTGCATAGAAGAGATATTTACATCCCAGATTAAGGTGGTGCAGAACAAGGTCATGAACAACACACGAAATTCAATGTAGATGGTGCAGCCAGTGCAACAAAGGAGGTCGTGGCAGCCAGAACAACGCACCAAAGGCCATGTAGAAGGTGCAGTCAATGCAAAAAAGGAGGTCATGGCAGCCGAAACTAACATTAAATGTTTGAAACTAATGTTGAACAATCTCATAACATTAGTTCAATTGTAACAAAACAACAAAAAAAAATTAGGACATGTTGCTTGTGAAAACATGCCTGCCTCGAAAATGTAAGTTTTAAACCTATGCAGAGAAGCAAAGCATACAGATTCTTTTAAGCAAAATAGAGATCACAATACATCATTCACACATAAACACAGAGATTTATCCTAGAAACCCTTAACCGGGAAAACTAGAAAACCTTGGAGCCACACCTCCTATTTTCTCTTCATTACATTATGAATCCTCACAATACAAAATATAGGTATTCAACAACATCCAAAAACCCTAATCTGTTAACCCAGATTAGAAAAAGACTCCAATCCTTTAACCAGGATTAAGTTACATATTTTTAGACAAATTCTAAAAATAGCCACAAACAACTATAAATAACCAAAAAAAATTTGCTCGTTGCGCGCATGGAAACAGGGCCTCCGACTTGTTTCCATGAAGGTGCTTTTGGGATCGCCGAGCTGCACCACTGACATGCGCACCTCCCCTCCATACACACATGCAAATAATATAACATATACCCAACAACAAAAAAAGGCCAAATAAGAACTTGATTCCATTCATTTGTTGATAAAACAGTTCTCCTTGTATAATTGGTTTTGCAAAAGCATTAGCTTTATTTTTTAATCAAAACTTTGAATAATTTTTTTAATTTACGTGCCTAGTTAATATAAACGGCGGCAAACCGATTCATAGAGTCCCTGCTAGCTGAAGGTAGGGACTAATAAACAAGTTGAAGTTGATTAAATACACATGTTTTCCAAGTTTTGTGAATGTTGTTGATATAATTATATTTGTAGAAGGTAATTTTTTTTAAAGTTATATTATGATTATAGCAAAATACTCGGTTATTATAAATATATAAAAAATAGTAAATATAAATGGTAGTGTTATATATATAGTTTAAAAGTAATTTAAATATTTATAGAAATGGTAGTTTTATATATATATATATAGTAATTTAAACATTAAAAAAAATATTTTGATATGATTAGACCTGGTCACGAATTGACTGATCATTCTTGAATCTGTTCTATAAAGTACTGAAGAGTGTTATTGTAGCTTGTACTACAATTAGTTTGATACTAGGAAATAATTGTGTTACTTCATGCGACATAACAAAATCTTGTAAACCAATATATTTGCTAGCTGATTTAAATAGGCAATTCTTTAACAATTTGGGCAAGCAATTCAATTTACATAATATTCGAAAACAACTTACTTACTTTGGTTATTGTGCCATACATTTGTGACCCTCATGTCATGTGAATGGAAGGGAGTGGCATATAATGTTATGTTGACATAAAACATGGGAGTATTGTAAAGCAATGTTTCCCCAAGGTTCCAAGACGATGAAACACGGGAGCGAGGAGACACACATATGGGACGTGTGGAGACCACCCCCAAATTTTAGGGAAATTAGGGGGGAGGGGGGGGGATGGGTGGACGTTGGGGTCATAAAAATTCTAAAAATATAATTCCCAACAATAACAATTCATCCCATGCAAATTAGTAAATTACTAAATACTACATTCGTGCAATCATCCAATGTAAATCAAAATCTAATAAATTAATAATGTAAACACATTACACAATTCATCATGATTTGGAGGTTCACTAGAGTTTTAGAGTTTCGTGTAAGATGGTTATAAGGTTCGTCAGAGTTTCATGCAGGACGCCCAGAAGGTTCGAAGTTTCGTGCACAACAAAAATTCAACCCAAAATCCAACACCTTGCATGTCTGAAATTCGACACTTCTCTGTCGCATCTTCGACACATGCACTTTTTTTTCCGTCGGTGGCATAACATCGAATATTCGATGTGATACCAAATTCGGTCGAAGATCCGATGGCACCATGGTGTCTCCTATTCGACAGTTATCTGTTTCAAAGTGTCACTAAAAACTTGCACAAACCATCGAATATCCGACGCCTACTAACACTTAAAGGGTCGGCCTTTCGACGGGCTGAAGTGTCGAAGTCATTGAAATGCTGTCGGTGTTTTTTCCAGAAAGCGTCAAATATTCGACGCCTACCGACACTTGAAGGGTCGGTCTTCCGACGGGCTAAAGTGTCAGATTCATAGCAACACCGTCGGTGTTTTCCTAAAAGCGTCGAATATTTAACAGGAAAGGTGTCAAATGTTCAATAAAAAGCGTCAGTTGAGCGTCGACTAAAGGTGTTCGATCTTTAACAAAAGCGTCGAAACACCATCGGAAAAGCGACGCCTGGTGATAGATTTAACAAAAAAAAAATTGATAGGTTTCCATTCAGGAAGCGGTGTCGTGTAGTTCACTTAAACATGTAGTAACACTGGTAACATTTGAATGTCTTGAACACACGAATCTTTTGTGTTTGGTCATAATGAGGAATGTATAAGTTGACGACTTCCAGAGTGCTTATAGTTTTGCATCAAAGTTGAAACCACCAGGTGCAAGCCCACCCTGAATAAAAGGTAAATACATTGTGTAAGTTGGATTTTACAATTTTTATGACATTCATAAACATGAAAGCAATTAGAGACTTCTCTGGATAAAAAGCAAGTAAAGTCTTACATTCTAACAGTCAACATGATCAAAGTTGCTTCACTAATATCTTTGACAAATTGATCAATATCCCAACCTAGACATGTTGAATACAAAATATAAAATATTAGCTCAGAAAGGGATGCGATCCATTATTTGAAAGTGGAAACTTATGAATTCAATAAAAAAAGCAGGACTATAAGCCCCATTACCTGTCTAGGAAACTCCAGTGTTTGCGTTAATATTACCAAACTTCCCTTGATTCATTCAGCGATGAAGCTCTTAGATGGTTTCACCACCTAGCATTGAATCTATTAGTCACTTCCAACAAATCATAGATTCCTTTGTTGGACACTTTGACATAGCTAGACCTATGATATTGGCATGAAACTTTTGTTCAACATAAAATAGAGGGATGATGAATCATTGTTTCATTATTACTTATGAATGTGGCCTCAAGTTGTTCCCTCATGCAAAACAAATATTGATTATTGTCAACTTGTTGAGCTCACAAATTCACTTAAACCACGAGTACATCTTTACTTGCTTACAAAACATCCGAAGTGATAATAGAATGTCATAGAAAATTGCCTTGGATATATGAAGCTTTGGAGATTCAAGCTAGTCTAGACTTGCAACAATACCAAAAACCTATTATTTGTGTAGATAGAGACATTAGCATAAGTGGAGATAGCGTGGCTGAAACTTCAAACACAGACAAATAGACGTGATACAACTCTTCTGACAGACAATGTTGATAATCTGTTTTCATTTACAGTTCTTTACTTGACAACTCTTATGACATATCAGTATGGTATGCTTCTATATATATTTTTCATTCTAGAGCACACACTCTGTCGATGATCATTGAATTTTATGCATCAAAATAATCTAATTAGTGTTTTAGATATGATATATTTTCACTCAACATGTCCAAATGAGTGATGATATAGAATCATTTTGTCAAACATATAAATAAAATGCTACTCAAGTCCAAGTCAACCGAAGGACTAAAATGTAAAATATAAGTTGTTTGTGGATGCCCAATGGAGATATAAATCACTTGAGAAGAACTCAGGACATTATAAAGGATAGAAAAATAATTTTGTTGTCAATTAAAGATAAGGGCTAGAGAGAAGTTTTGTTATTTACAAAGAACTTCATAAATGCAATAAAGGATACCAAGGCGTGTTATGAAATGGTGCAAATAAGAGTCTTAGATGGCATAAAGTCCAATAATGTTGAAAAATGTGACACTATGAAGGAAGTATTAGTATAATTGAGTAAAATGCTAGAAGGATATGTTGAGATTACACATGAGATTCTAAGCAGTTTTCCTCCAAAGAGGAAGATTGGGAACAACATAGACATAATTAATTCATCCATGTATGTACATGCTTCAGTAATTACTCTTCTTCATATTACTCCATTTATCCTTCAAGTTAAATGGCATACACAACTTGTCAAGTATTGGTTTCCCATGTTCCAATATCCATTTCCATGGGATTACATTGGTTATCTCATTGGAAATATGATCTGCGTACTTTTCTTTGTGAAGAAAAACTTCCCTCAAAATGAGCTAGTTGGATTCTATAGCATATTACTGAGTTTTTTGGTAAGCTGGAAGGGTTGTTTTTTAAGAACGTACATGGAAATCAAAATTTTCACCTAGAATGGTAGATGCATAAAATTTTAAATATTCATCATGCATGGAAATCACACATTGCAATAGTACAATGATCACACAGTGAAATAGCATACAAGCATCAAATGTGCCACACCCCTGTGCAATAGCATATCGTGCACAGACCTAGAAAACACCACTAACTTATACAAGAAATTTACAAAAGATCAAAGGTATGCAAGCTTTACCGATGGACCAGCTAGCAAAGAAGTTCCAGAATCTGCAATAGAAACACAACTTCCAACATAGAAACCTGTAACTAAATGTTCATAAAATGCCATCAATATTTTCATAAGATTCCTTAAGAAGCAATCATGTACCCAATTGAATAAGATGGACTGTATGCTGACCTGTTGATTGATCATCAATGAGGAAGTCTCCCATGTCAAACTGAAGGAAATAGCAAAATTGATTTATTAGAGTATATTAATCCCATGACATACCTACTAGTAACTATGACTCATACAAAGAACATGGTATGCATGTGTTTATCCTTAAATACAGTCAATCTTAAACCTGGAAAACTAACATGATTCTATTACATACCTTCTAGTAACCCTTTCAAGTAACAGGAGCATATCGATGTTTACCCTTGAAGTGATTAGGATCAACACCACCAAAAGTCATGGCTGCAAATGGACTTTCTTCAATAAAATCATTTTTTCCTTGGGAAAGAACCTCGAAACTGTTTTCAACAAATGTGAAAATGTTGCCTTTAGTGAAAATGTGTCATACCAAATCTATTGATCTATCATTGTAAATAAATGAAAATGACTGATACTCTTTTCAGGCCGTGGATACCTCTGGAAGATTGCCTGAAAAAAAAACAAAAATAAACAGTTTTTATAACTTAAGCATTCAAACAATGCCTTCCAAAAATAAAGTAGCAAATAGATCTTTATTTTTTCAAGCAGATCTCAATAGTTTGTTACCATAATTATCAATGTAGTAATTCTTCTTTTGTATTCCAGAGGTGAGATGTTTGCTCTAAGTGACCACTTTAAACTCGGTGATAAATTGGAAGCAATACAGAAAGATATATATGCCTAATAAAATATTTGCACAAAGAAGACTTTGTAACAAATTAGCAATTATGAGTAATAAAGTGCACAGTGATGTTGAGGTAAAAAGTTACAATGGAAACTGAAAATACCAATGTGTACCATGCCCAACTCACAACCTATAGGGATAAGCACAAATATAAACATAGGTTTTCCACTGCACAATCAAACATGAAAGTTGAACAAGATATGAGATTAAGAAACAAATTACAAAACTACTAGAGAAAGATAAACTGGGCAGATAACAATCTACTCATGCGGAATAATAGGGAAACAACGCTTCAGATACCATTTTCCTCACAAATCTATCTATCTTTTTGTGTCTTTTGACCTTTCATATTCCCATCAAACTCAAATGCCTACATTTAATTTTGTTGTCCTAGCTATATGGAATTGGTAAAGTATTACCAAGGGGCCAGTTATCATGATAAATCAAACTATTTAAGGTAATTGTTTAGATCAGATAGAGAAAAGTTCGCCTCAATGTATGGTAATCATCATCATCAACTAAATGTATGTGTGTGCACATGCATAAACACCCAATACACAGCTCAATAAAACAAAAGAAAACATAATTATACCTTGATTTGTGGATCTTCACACTGTCTTCTTATGCTTTACCTTTCAAAACATCATTCAACATACTTCATTTTTTGTCCTGTTGCAATACTTTCATGTTAGGACCCATCAAATAAATTTATGTTTGTTTATGAAAAGAACAAAACCAATCTAAATAAATATAATTCTATTACAATGTAAATTACAATACTATTCAACTATTCAAGTAAATTAATTGTTAAGAATAGATCACCTGATAAAACATGGATAACCAAAAATACTATGTATATAAGGCCATTGATCTAGTCAAAATGCCATTTCTTGCTTATTAACTATGGAAATGTTTCTTAACGCTATCTGTAACAAGTTCCAATGGAAGAGTCAAATAGCAATAGTGAAAATTATACACTAAAATTATAGAAATATATGTTTTTCAATGTATTCTTCCTTACCATTCATTGAGCTCCTCTCTGTTTCGAGAATAATTTAATATTCTCTACTAAACAGGACCAACCACGTGAAGGTGGAAGCTCTTAGGGCCCCTCCCCCCCTCACATCACTCTCAACTCCCCAAACCCAATGCATCTACTTGCAAATTACAATTTATTTTACCATTTCACAATCCAAATAACAATGCATCTACTGCAAATTATTTCACTCAATAGTTGAAAGATGCTTTCATTAAATCATTCTTTAAATTATTCATTAAACCATTCAATCATTCAACAGCTGAAAAAACCATTCATTAAACCATTCATTAACTCATTAAAACATTCATTTAGTCAATGGCAGAAAAAAAAAAATCAGTAAACTATTCATTAAAGCATTCATTCATGAAACAGAGGAAAAAACCATTAAATGTTTTTTTTATAAATAAGAATTACTCAAAATTTGTTTAGTCACTTCCTTTTTACTTTTCTTCTCTTTAAATATTTAGTTAGATTCGGATCTTCCAGAATCTGATCATCGGTATCCCTACCAGTCTGCTCGCAAGGTTGAACTTCAAGCGAGGGGCGATGAATTTCTGCAGTAATGTCAAAATCTTTCATTAATATATTTATATTTTGATAAATATGAGTAATTCATTTAAAAAAAATATTATGAATGTGTGTTTTTACCTGCCATGGGCACATCAACATGTTCAACATTATCTCATACATGCCCAACCTATTCCGTGTTATCTGCATCTACATGCTTTGCAGCTGAATTATTTAGAATTAGAATTAATGTTCATCATCTGCAATGGTCTATAAAAAACAGTAGCACATTAATAAATTCATTACCAGGATGAGAAGCATGAACTTCGTTTGGTTGGTCATGTACATCCTCGACATGAACGGGATCATTACTTTTCTGCACAAAAAGGAATAAATAATTTATGTTAATTTATATATAAGGAACAAATTGCATGAGCATTAATAAATTATCATTAAACTATACAATTTTTACATACCTGAGCACCAGATGGATCAGCAAAATATCGTGCAGTATGCCCAAACAAGCTTCTCTGGTGTTCAACAACGGCATCAAAGCCTTGTTCGAAGCCAAGCTTCATGTAATCCTCACTAGGCAATTCTTTGAACCGATCGGCCTTCATATTTGCACGATGTCATTAATTTTACATTTTTTGTCAGAACAAAACAAAAATAATAATCTGTATGATATTTGGATGCGGATTCGGGTTTTGCGATACTTACATATCGGGCCACCAAGTTGGAGTAACCACCAGGCCCAAGCTTGTTTTGGCCAATTATTTCAATTCTTGCCTTAGTGGCCTTAGATGTGTCCAAGAGCCTAATTAAGTTTTTAAATACATTAGTCAATGTACCAAAATTGATATAAAAACTAGTCACATAATAAGGCTTACCACTACATTTTGGAATGTATTGCATACCTCCCTGTTCCACCTGGTGGTATCTTTCCTGATTTTCTCAGGCCCTTCTCTTTTCCATCTTCCACCAAGGCTTTCCACTCCATAGATGGAATCATTGGAGGGCCCTCATACCTAGGGTTCTTTTCTAGGTGAACCCTATACTGGTCTTGGACAATCTTCAAATGTTTTCCAGCCTTATGTAGGACCTTCGATGTATCGAAGGTATCTTTTCCGAACAGACTAACCAAGCGATTAGTTAGATCATCCTTTAAAGATTTTGGCTGCTTGTTCCACATTGTGTGGATGGTGGGCCCGAAGATATCCAAGGCCAAATCATTCATATGTTTATAAAATATATCATTTCCTGCAAAACATTAATGCCATCATTAGTCAACATTAAAAAATATTATTGGTATAATAGACACAAATTATAAAAACTAAATTGAACAATCTATAATGACCTGGAATCCTCTCTATATTTATTGGAACCAGTTCTTCATTCTCCAAAAATGTACACACTATTGAACCAGTGCTAGTCACATGAGAAGATCCAAGAAATGCTTCCACATCTCTATCTAACCCTACATCCACCCCTTCTTCTACAACATCTGTTTTGGGTGGGGCAACATCGACTACCCAGCTCGAGGGTGTCGTAGAGTGTGTTGCCGACTATTCAGTGGACAATATGGGAGCAGTATATGGTGTATGTGGAGTGGTTTGGTCACTGGGACCAACATTGCCTTGACCACCACTGATAATCTCCATAGCACGCTATAAATTTAAACCATTGTATTATAAGTTCAATAGTATATAAAATCAAATATTATAAAGTTTTTATAAATGAATTTACATCATTATTCGATAACTTACATCCACTTGTTTACGTTGTTGTAACAACAATTGAATCATTTGTTCGATCCCTTCTGTTAGTGGAACTGCCAATGTCAGACGAATCAGTTCCTCATTTTGTTTTTCCCTTGTCTTTTGTAGCACCCTCAATGGGTCTACAGACTCTCTAATTTCACTATCTCTCATCAACCGGGAGACATCATTCTATAAAGAGTTTTGAGACAATGTTTCATAAACCGAATCCCCTATCTGCAATTGAAATATATATAAAATTGCTTAGTTTTTGAAGAAATAGTGTGCGCAAATAATTATATTAGGGATTACATCTAGGATTACCTGACGCCTAGACGAGGGTGTGGTCTGATCAACAGATGGGGATTTACCTCGATCAGCCACCTGCAAAAAAAGTAGAGAACATTATCACAATGAACGCAATATGTAAAAGCTAACAAATATAGAACAAAAATAAACACTATGTTAGATGTTTTATATGTGTACATTTTTTAAGTATTTAGAATGTGGAATTACATTTAGGTTTACTGGTTGCCTCGAGGCTCCAGTCATCTAATCAACAACTGGGGACTTTCCCCGGTCAATTTGCAAAAAAGGCAGACAACATTACCATCATGAACGCAAACATAAAAACGAAAGAAAACATAACAAAATAAACATTATGCGTCATGATATACATGTTTACGATTTTAAAGTATTTGAAATGGAGAATTACATTCATGTTTGGTTGTTGCCTCGATGTTGTAGCTGGCTGATCATTAGCCGGTTGGCTTCCCTAATCAACACTCTGTATGGAAAATAGATAATATTATATAAACGAACCTAATATACTAATGAAAATGCATAACAAGGTATCTGTATGTCCATCCTAAATTTAATATTACATTGGCAATATCGATGTATACCTACTGCCTTGACTCGGGTCGACAAACATCTATAGAGATGGAGGTGCCCCTGAGAGAACCCTTCATAAAAAACATACTAAAAGTTACCTAAGGAAACATGAAAAGTAGAAAATTACAATGATATGCTAACAAAAAGTCCTATAGATGTTAAAATAATTAATAAAAGGGTGGTTAAATTGTTTGTGGTGCCACAACCATACTAACAATGTTTGTATCTACACGATTCAAATTGTAATCAATAAGCAGTTCTTCGCCAGTAGCTATTGATTTAATTGCACATACAAAGACATGGTTTCCTTCACGCGACTCAAATATGCAGTTGGGTTGCTTTAATGTAGACCCTGGTTGTGTACTGTTTATAAACCCCGCAATATTACCAGTTGTTTTTGGCCTTTTGTCCATGTACAACGTTGCTCCTTTATTTTGAGCTTTGTCTTTTAGTTGTATATAATTCGTTGACAACCCATATCTACGCATACTTCATGTATAATGTACCAGGTGCATCTAATCACTGTAGTTGTAACAGGGTCCAACATACTCCATCAATTATGTACATCTACCGTATCCAACCTTTATGTCGTCCATGCAAAACAACCCCAATCCATGCAATGACAACGGTGCAATTCTATATATCCTCTCATTCACACAAAAATCAGTGTTTACTTGAGGAAGATCACTAGGCACCCATTGTTTCACTAGGTGTTGGTATCTTAAGGGCACGTCGATGTCTCCCACTATCTCATCATCATAGGAACATGACCCCCCTCCTTTGAGAAAAAAAATCATGCGTTTGTTGAATTTTCTTCTGATCTTCTGACATCTAGTTGATCTAGCCCTTGTAGACCTAGTGGATGTCTCACTTTCCTCTAGCCTTCCCAAACTCCCTTCGCTGGAGGAAGACAGGTCTGACAAATACCTGTTTGGTTCTACCTGTACCATGACCAAAAAAAAATTTGGCATAAGCATAGAAAAATACTAGCAAAAAAACTTGGAAAGACTTATAAGCAAAAAAACTTTGAAAGACTTATAAGCAAAAAACTTGTTAAAGAAAAATCTTGTCAAGAATGAGTTTGGTTAATAGGTGTGGGCATTTGGTAGCCCTAAAAATTCTAATGTATGCCCCTATTTTAGTTACATACAAGTCTCCATTCTCACTTATTGCTTGCATTTCCTTTTCCTAACATGAATTGGGTAGGCTTCATAAGCTTCATATGTATGCGTGTGGCCATTGTACTTTAGCCTTTAAACATTGTCAAGCTTGAGACGATCTGTTATGCATATGCATCAAATATAACACTGCAATTTATGCCAATATATGTCTGTATAGGGCCTGGAGGTTCTCCTTTAATGGACTATCTCCTTCAAAGAACATATCTTCGCATTCATCTACATTTACTTCGGATAGAAGTGATACGGAGTTGGTATGTTGGTCACTTCCATCAAAAAGCATCTTTGACATGAGTTCCTTTTTCAAGGAATCTTGATTAATCTCCTCTTCCAAACTTCTAGCTGGTCACTTTTCCACTCTACATTGGCCCGATTATTCATTTTCCTGGCCACTCCTCTCTCCTTACTCTACACTCGTTGTTGTTGTAACCCTTACTTTTGATGGTTGTAAGTGGTTTTTAGTTTTCCCATGAATGATGTTGTGATGTTGTAGATGATTATCCATTTTACCTAATATGTTTTATGATCTTTTCCATCTTTGGTAGGGTGCACATACTTGTTGTTTATGGCTTCTTTTGCTTGAAAGTTGAAGGGCCTAAAAGTGCCCAGATCTCATCTAGGACCCTTTAAGAGTCATAATAACAACTATTGTTATAGGATTTTATCCTCCAAATGATACACCAAAACCATACTTGTCGCTTAATATTTGTGTAGGGATGTTTTTCTGATCTCTCCCATAATTTATCATACTAATGGGATTGTGACTATCAAGTCAATGCCTTATTTGCATAGTGGCAATCCTACAATAGTACACTGGAAATTCTAAAAAATTCTAATGTATGCCCTAAAAATTCTTATGTATGCCCCTCTTTTAGTTACATACAAGTCTCCATTCTCACTTATTGATTGCATTTCCTTTTCCTAACATGTATTGTGTAGGCTCACAAAATATCATGTTATACATGGGCACTATGATATGCTCACAAATATTTATATAATGTATTATAAATGTGTGTTCCTAAAGGATTTGGCAATATACATGGATGGGCACTATGCTTGGTCACCAATGCTTTCACATCTCTGGAAATATGTTTGAAACATACATCAGATATAGCAAGTATGATGACATGTAGAATGTTGGAGCAATTATGGTGGTTGTGTATTTGGATATGTAGGTGTTCTTATTACTGGCCTACCCCCTTTTCAACAATAATATTTGCAGATTTAATTAGCGTGTTTCTATATACAATATAGAAACATATATAAAACATATAGACTAATCCTTGATCGATAAAAAGATTATAATGAGCCTCGTGACTCAGACTCAAACTCGGCCGAGTCAACCAAGTTGACCCCCAACCGAGCTGGCTCGACCTTTGAAACGATTCGAGTGACAAGTTTGGTACCGAACCAAAAAAATCAGGGTATGACTGACTGGATTGATAACAAAATGGTCAATTAATCCCAATCCGTACTAAATCGACCAAGTGAATGTGGGACTGTACAGGTCACACACATGACACTTAAATTCAAAAAAAAAATTAACCTAGAAATATAAACATCGAGACTCTAAACCTACTTCATTATCGAGTCAATTAGCTTTGTAGGATTCTTATACATCATAACACTATTTGGAGTAAAACACAACTTGCTTTGTAGGCCCTAGATGCCACCCATGTACAAAATCGTCAATCTATAAAGCAGCCCCCAAATACAAAAACGTTCTTCACAAAATAGGGCATGAACCATGTGAACAACCTTCCAAGTGGACCAGCTCAATGAGTAACCTCCAAGCATGTAATATCTCTCATGAAATGGTGTATAAAAGAGTGTAAGCATGCTTCAAATGATGACTTTCTCCTTTGGTAGGGCTGAACACTACCCTTATGCATGTGTCTCCAAGGGTGAATGTTCCTCAAATAATGAGAGAAGGCCTTCCTCTAATAATAAACCAATACACCAAGGTGAATTGGCCTTCTTTAGGGCTTCCATTTTATGCACATGGGCCCTTAATGCAGAACAAACTTGGTATTTTACGGCCAACTGGGGTTTTTACTTCTCTTGTGCACAAGTCTAGATATTTTTAGGGTTGTTTTGTGACCTACGGTTGCAAGGAAAGCCACTAAAGACTGTTATTTGCTATTGATCTCCTTCAAGAGACTGTCAAGAATCACCTAAAGCACAATCCAACTTGGTTTATAGGGTCTAATATTAAATTATATTTCTTTTTCTTAGGTTTTTTAACCCCCCTTTTATGGAGAAAAAGCACCCATAATTCATGATACTGCTATAAATTGTTGATTAGGAGGTTGGAACAGCCCTTATTTGTTCCCAGAATGAAGGTTTGAGGCTGTTGGAGTGCCCAGGCCTGCTCTTTATGTCCATGTCTGTGCCCAAAATTGTTTGTTAATGTCATTTCAACCCAACATTTCTCAAAGCCTATTTTTTTCATTGTTCATCACTTTTCATAGGGCTATTCATGCCCAGAACTGCCTTTTAACCCTCCAATTTGGCCTAGATTTAGAGATATGCCTATTTGGTGATGGATAAGTGCAAAAGGGTGCCCAAGATGCTGAAATAGGGTTGCTTTCATACCCTTTTTTACTGTCAAATAGGTTTGTTTGTGCCCAAAATTCATGTGGATGCTGCTATAAGGCATATGAATGAGATTTTAGGGTTGCTTTCACCCACAGATTTCTCATTTTCACAGCCAGAATTGCAAAGGATGCCTCCTATTGCCATTGACCATCATCTTTTATTGCTGCAATGTGCTCAGATCTAAAAGTTGGCCTAATTATAACTGATTTGAGATGCTTTACTATTTGTTGTGACCTTCAGAATGCTCCCAAAGTGCTCAAATTTGTCCCTTTGATGCTCATACTTGATTCTATAGTTGTTTATGCCCATAGGACTGCCCAACATTGCTCCTAGTGTGCTCATAACTAAAAATGAAAGGGCTCACTACTGTTACACTCCATAAACTATCCAAATTTCAAAACCAACTCAAAACTCCCTGCTCTTGGGGGCTTTGGAGTGGGTATGAAACATTGCCCTGTCAGTGCAATGATTCTTCCCAATGTTTGACAGTTGCCCTGTGATTTCCATTACATGATTGCCATCTATAAACCACTATTGTGGTTTCATCACTGCTCCCATTCAAGAACAAAAAAGTAGACATGACTTCTCTCCCTACATTAAGTCCACATGCACATAATGACTAGCTTTGGTACTTCCTAACTTTTTAGTATTCCTTTTGACAACACAAGTGAAACATGAAACAATATCCTTACTTTCAACATCTTGCACAGCTGATGGCTTTGATCGAACTATATAAGTACTTTGTTCCCAAAGTAAATATTTTGAGACCTACGAATGAAGGGGAGCGAGATGAATGGTTGAAGGACTCCAATGGAGGATGAATTGATGCCATGTTCTACCTACCCAAAGGTCCTTTTATAATGAAGATTATCCCTAACTTATCATTAATTTGTAGTCTTCTATTGTTCACCCATACTGCTCTAAGAAACAAAGTTGTATGCCGATCTAGTATGTATATTCATGATGATGCTTGTTTTCCCATATTAATTTTCAACCCTAAGGCAACGCTAACTTGTTTTCCAATACTAATTTTCAACCCTATGGCAATCCCATAGTAGAAAGAACCAAAAAAGACTATTCCGCACAAATCAAAAGGCTCTTAAATTAACCATATCATGCCTTCCTCAATGATTTGATGAAACCAAGGGGATGGGAAAAGGGCAAGGAAACATCAAATATCACTCACACCAGGGAATAATTCTAATGCTAACCAACCCTCTAAACCACAAAGGTCATCTTATCGTGTTAATTGTAAGAGGGACAAAAAAAAAATCAGACACGGTGAAAATTGACATAAAATGTTCAAATAAAAAATAGAGGACATCAAAATACCTAGTACTTACTTCAAGACCGAAAGCATAAACCATAAGATTCATGATTGTCCATTAATGGCCAAGTATTACCTAACCCAATTTCCAGTCAACTAAGCACCTCATGGTGGAATCATGATATTGCAGCAGTCTACATACATCCTTCACTTGAATGATGTTAGGATTGCCAAGAACTAACATCATTCAAGTGAAGGATGTATGCAGACTATTGCAGACATTATATCTCTACTCATTCGATTTCCTACAAAGTGTTGTAGCTTGCTTAGTGCTCCTCTCTGTTTATCATTTACATTCAACATCACGGTGAAATCAACAAGTCCAGGCAAGTCTTCTAGTACATCCCCTTTACAATAATGGACAAATAATGATGTTGAGTTCTTGGAGATCCTGTAGAGTGGATGTTTTAACCTCTTCAGTGCTACTCTGTAGTGCATAACCCAGCACTTCAGAGGCATATTTCCCAGTGGTAACCTAAAACAATCATATATATATAATCCATGGTGGTGAAGAGCGGACATTTCCAAATTTGCTACTTGGCACATTCAGGAATGAAAAGAATGTTTTAAATACATTTATATTAGTCTGTAATATTTGTTGATTTATTCCGTTTAGCTTGTCATGATGATGCTTGTTTTCCCATACTAGTTTTCAACCCTAAGGCAACGCTAACTTGTTTTCCCATACTAATTTTCAACCCTAAGGCAACCCTAAATTAATAATAATAATATATTTTAAATATTTTAATATTTATGTATGTAATATTGCATAAAATGGTAATTAATTTTAGATTTTTCTTCTTTAAATTTAAACTTAATTTTAGATTTTTCTTCTTCTTTTAGATTTGATCTTGAGGCCTATGTGAGCTTTCACATGAGTGTCTACCAATTGACAACCCTTGGGGTTAGCAACCATAAAACTATCATGACATATCAATTAAGGAGGATCCTTGGGATTAGCAACCATAAAACTATCATGGTGTCTAAAAAATTGAAGGTACCAATATCAACCTTAGGATGCTAATCTCCAATATTTTTCCACCCATAACCTCACAAAAACTCTGTGAAAACAAAAAGTTTGGAATTTGTAGGTTACTAGAAATGTGAAAAAATTGGAGTTACCAATAAGAGTGATGGTATATCAATTGATATTAGTGATCAAGTAATGAGCAAGTATTGGATGCATACACTATCAAATATGTGATATAAACCTCAATACATCCCTAAACTAAGATCTATGGGTATACTTTTATTATTATTATTGCCCATTGATAGTTATTTCCATTCATTTATCAAATTACACATGGATTATGGTGTGTTTTATTTCGTGAAATGATATTTCTAGAGTAGGGATTCTTTACTATTTATAGGATATTGAAGCAATTCAAAGGTGAAACTATTTTTTATCATCACCATTAATGACTCGTTTATAGGCATTATCTAGGTTCTCCTTGTTAGGTACCACATGTACCTTCTCTTATCCCCTATCTTTGAAGGGTTGAAGGTATTACAAAAGGTACTAGATCACCGAATGGAAAAATATAGTATCCCAAACTGATATTATATTGTTTTGATAGTATGTTTGTAGGTTTGGTGCTTTAGTTATGATAGATTGACAAAATAAAAGTTGCATGCAAAACAATGTCGTGCCAAAAGGCCCTGTAATAGTTGTTTTGGAGAATAAATAGGAAGAAGACTAACAGTGAGAGAAGGTACACATACCAATAATAATAATTTTGATAGTACGTCAAGATATGTGAGGTATGCAAGCAATGTATGTAGCGGAAGATGTAGGTACAATTATCAAAAAAGTTTATTTAGTCAAACTTATTACCTTTCTTTTTTGCATTGACTTAGCCACTTTCAATTCACTAACTCTAAAATAGCTAATAATGGTGATGATTCATGATAGATATTAATTCAATGATAATATTTAATGAGCCCCGTTGATATTTTGGACTGAGCCCGAGCTCCGATCGCTGCCAAGACTGTTTCATTGCAGACTGGGTTGTCGGATATCGCCCAAGCCGATCTCCTTGGGTTCCCGAGCCTGCTCTTGATTGGTGGAAGGCTATCAGGAGATCAGGGTTGCGACTGCAGGTTGGATAGTCAACTCCTGACTGGGCCCCCATCACGAAGGGAGATCTAATCATGTGTTGAGTGGTTGGATCCTTGGTGGGGTGGGCCGATGGCGCCTGGGGTGGGCAGAGATCCGCCTTCTGAGTGCTCGGATTCCTTTGATCGGCTTATAGCCTCTCAGAACCAGAGATCTAGCAAAGGTGAACCCCCGAAGTTTGTCAAAATAATTGAAGACGTGCCAAAAGTGGCCCTCCCTCCGGAAGAAACCATTCGGGTTGCCCTTTCCCTAGCAGATTGAGCTCTGATCGGTCAATTCACGGGGCTCTAGCCCTTGCAAAAAACTACTGATAGCTGTATTCAAAGAAACTAGAGGCCCCTTATCTCAAAAAATGTTGCATCTTACTTCATCAAAAGGGGTTACTTCCTTTTCAATTTCGAATCCAAGGAAGACAAAGACTTAATCTTTAGGAATGGGCCATATTTCATGGGGCCGCAGGGTCTCTACCTCAATGGGTAGACTCTGGACTTCAATCCCGAGGCTGACATCCCCAAAGTTGTACCAGTTTGGGTCAGACTCCCCAATCTCCCTATGCACTGCTGGAGCCCCAAATCTCTCCACACTATAAGGAATGTCCTGGGGAAATACATAGACATGGCTAGCCCCAAGGACCAATACGCCTGCACCTGCATATGCGTTGAGGTTGACCTCGAAGCTAGACTACCAGAAGCTATCAAATTCACAGTGGGGAACTGGGCCCATTTCCAAAAGCTTGACTATGAACAGCTCCCCTTCAAATGCAGAGGCTACCATGAATATGGGCACTTCATCCGTAACTACCCTAAAAAGCCCGAGATCCACCAAAACAAGACAGAGGGATGGCATAGGGTGAATAGGGCTAAACCTAAAAACCAATCAAGTGAGGCTCCAAAGAAGGGTGAGGGGCACAGAGAAGCCAGTGTTACCCCCCTTGAAGGATCTCAAGAAATCCCCAACACTAGAGAAATCAATGAAGGGATGAATCAAATGAAGCCAAAGAGAAATCTAGTAATGGAGATAGTAAGGAGGCTGAAGCAGCCATCTCAGGCCACCAAGGGAAAGATCAATACGAAGGTACAGTAGCGTTAAAAGAAGGAGACATCATGGGACAATCAGAGGAAGAACCAGAATCAAAAGAAGAGGAAGAGGAGGAAGGGGAAATCGAGTTGTCTACCCCTAGACAGACTAAAACCAAAGGAAGGAAATCCAAGAAAGAAATAAGGGAACAAGCTACCTACAAGGATAAGTTTCAAGGGTCCCAGCCAACTCTAGAAAAGCTGCTGAAAAACATAAGAAATACCTGCCAGCAGGGGCATGCCCAGAAAGGGATGCCTACAGTGACCAAAAGTAAGTAATGAAGGTCCTCTCCTGGAATTGCAGAGGTCTCGGTAGCAAATCCAAGGAAGAAGCTATGATATATTTAATATTTATCCATCAATCGGACATCTTTCTGATCCAGGAGACCAAAATGGAGGAAGACGTATTTCTCCAAGTCAGTCTGAAATTCTGGGAAAAAAGAGGTAAAGCTGCAATTAGTTCAAGGGGCGCATTCGGAGGCATTGGCACCCTGTGGGATGACAAGAAGTTTGAAGTTGTTGACATCAAGTACAGCACCTTCTGGATCCTCACCCAGCTGAGGTAAAAGACACTAGCATACTAGTAAGAATTTTCAATATTTACGCACCTAATTCATATGCTAAAAAAAAAAATCTGTTGGAATCTCCTTCGTGAGGAAAGGAGTAACCTGCATGGAAATGTAATCCTTACTGGGGGTCTAAACGTCATCCTCAGTCAAGATGAAAAAAGAGGGGGCTCCCTGGTCAGAGACCCTATCAGAGAAATGGTGGATGACATCATTTTGGATTGGAACCTCATGGATGTAAAGCCTTCTACTGGAAAATATACATGGAACAATAAGAGGATCGGGCTTGGGCACATTGCTGCCAGACTTGATTGTTTCCTGATCCATGACACTTTCCTCTTGCTTGGACTAAACTTGTCCTCTAAAATCTTACTGTTTGGAGGATCGGAACACAAGCCTATTCTTCTTAAGATGGTGAACGATAAGAACTTGGGCCCTATACCGTTCAGATTCAATCCTATGTGGGCCAAATGACCTGAGTTTCTAAGAATTTCTTCTGAGTCTTAATCTTCACCGGTCACAGGGTCTCCCTTCTATGTATGGGAGGAGAAACTAAGACGGTTAAAGAAAACTCTAAAGACTTGGGCTAAATCGATTCCCCCTCCAGACCAAGCTAAATCCCACGCAACCCTTGCGCTAGAGATCCACCAATCCAAAATAGAGGATGGAAACATGGACTACAAAGACATCCAAATGGAAATCAAGCTGCACTTGAAACTTCACGCTGCTTGCAGGCAGGAGTCTGAGTGGTGGAGGAAAAAATCAAGGTGCAAATGGCTGAATGACAGAGATAGGAATACTAGCTACTTCCACAAGTAGGCTGAGGCTAGAAAGAAATTTAACTATGTGAATGAGATCCAGACTCACGACAGATTGATCACCAATTTCAAGGACATAAAGTCTGAAGCGACTAAGCATTTCCATGAACTGTTCATGGCCCAGCCTATTTCTGAAGACGCCGAGCTACTGAGTCTTGTTCCTAGAGTAGTGAAGAACAAAAATAATGATATTCTGATAAAGATTATCACTTTGGATGAAATCAAGAAGGCCATCGATGGTATGGAGGATGATAGAGCTCCGGGACCAGACGGGTACAATGCCAATTTCATAAAAATTTGTTGGGACATTGTAAAAAATGACTTATTTAAAATGATCTCCAAGTCTCAGAGGTGTAGTAAAATTGGAGGCAGTACAAATTCTGCCTTCCTGGCTCTCATCCCTAAAGAGAAGGATGCTAAGTCATTTGACAGGTTCAGGCCTATATCCTTGTGCAACATAGGATACAAAATAATTACTAAGATTATGGCTGGCAGATTAAAACATATTCTGCCTTACCTTGTCCCGGAGAACCAAGGTGGATTCGTTAAAGGAAGAAAGATCTTGAATAATATCATTTTAGTCCAAGAGGCTATTCATTATAGTCTGAAGAATGGAGACAAAGGAATGGTGGTGAAACTTGATTTAGCAAATGCCTTCGATAGAGTCATCCATTCATTTCTATTTCAGGTAATGTGGAGATATGGATTCGCCTTAGACTTTATCAACTGGGTCAAGGCTTCTATCAGCAAGCCTTGGATAGCCCTGCTAGTCAATGGAAGAGATGCCCCCTTCTTTCAAGCTTCGAGAGGTATGAGGCAAGGATGCCCACTCTCCCCCCTGTTTTATTCCATTCAAGCTTATGTCCTAAGCTTTCAGTTGGAATATGCTAGGCAAGATTAGGATCTACCTGGCATTAGGATGGCTGGAGGCTCAAAAGATATCAATCATGCACAATTTGCGGACGATACTATCTTGCTTGGAGGATCCAGTCAAATAATAGCCCATCGATTCAAGAGCGAAATGAATCATTACTGTCAAGCCTCTAGCAGCAAAATCAATTTAAGGAAGAGTCAGATTTATGGTTGGAATATAAATCCCAGGGAAATGCTAGATATCACATGGGTCCTTAATATGGATGGAGCTGTCTCATAGGAGTCATTCAACTACCTAGGGGTTCCTATTTTCAAATCCAAGCCCAAGAGCTCAGCCTGGAACCCAATTGTGGAAAAAATCAAAAGGAAAATCATGGGATGGGGGACAGCCTGGTTAAACCTGGCTAGAAAGGTAATTTTAATTAAAGCGGTTTTGAACAGCTACCTGCTTTATCAATGCTCACTTCTTCTTGCTTCGGTAAAAATTATAACACAGATTGAAGGTCTGATGAGATCTTTTCTTTGGAAAGGTGGGGATAATGGGGGCAAAAAATTTGCTTTGGTTAATTGGAAAACTGTCAAATTTCCTAGATCGGAGGGTGGCCTTCATATCAGAGATTTAAGAATCCAAAATTTAGCCATGGGATCAAAGCTGCTCTGGAGCATGCTCAACTCTAAACCGACCTGGTGCAGTCATGTGCTGAGATGTAAATACTTCCCAAGACAGAGGCTTAGATGCCTTGATGGGGATCGTACCATAAGCAATGGTTCTCCAATTTATAAAATTTGCATTAAAGCATTGCCTCACTTCAAAGAGGAGTTGCATTGGACTCCAGGAAATGGGAAATCAATCAATATGTGGCATGATTTGATACTTAGAAAAACTCCTCCTCATCTACCACAACTTCAACAATGGATGGAACCGCTGGTCTATAATACAATCTGGGATATCTCTAATTGGGAGATTGATGAGCCAAATCAATGGGCTGGATGGGCTCTTCCAGCGTGCCCTGAGGAGTTAGAGGAAGACAAAAAACTATTATTAAATCATATGGCTGGGTTAGCTCCATTCGCTAAACTCAGGAAGGACAGGCGTGGATGGGGATCTGGCAATTACACAGCATCTGAAGGATACCAGCATTTTGCAACTAATTATAATGTGTCAGTCAATCCAGAGATATGGAACTATCTGTGGAACTGTAGCACATTACCAAAGATTGAGCTGTTCACCTGGACGTTGATGCATGAGAGAATTCTTATGGGGGAGAATTTGGAGAAAAGGGGGTTTGCTGGGCCATTTCGCTGCCCCCTATGTGTTGAAGCTTCCAAGAATATGAGTCATCTTTTTTTAGAATGTCCATATGCCATCTCAGTCTAGAAGGATGTGATGAAGCACTGGGGAGACGGAATGCATTTGCCAGATAAAATTTAGGTTTGTTTTCTCAGCTAGGATCAAATATATCAGGGAGAGCTGACTAATAAAAAAGGTTTGAGGGCCTGTTGGATGAAACTTCCCAAAATAATCTGTTGGTTCCTTTGGAATGAAAGAAATCATAAAATCTTTCAGGACAAAAATCAACCAGCATGGAAGACTGCTATCAAAATAAATGTTTTGTTCAAGGAGGTTGTTAGCATTTCAAAGATCCCAAACAATAAAGAAAACCTGACTGACAATGAAAAAAACTGGATGCAAAGTCTTAATATCAAGGCTGTAAATACTATCGCTGTTAAAAAGTTGGAGGAATGGGAGGTCAATATGGACAAGTCACAGTTTGAGAACTGGCTAAGAGAAAGGAAGATTTTTAAACTATTCTTCGATGGGGCCTCCAAAGGGAACCCTGGAAGAGCGGGAGGAGGAGGAGTTAACATTGATCCTAGAGGGAAAGTTGAGTCAGAATACTATTGGAACATTGGATATGACTCCAATAATATGGCTGAGGCATATGGGCTTTGGCAAGGTCTCAAACAGCTAAAGGAAAAAGGAGCAGATGAAGCTATGGTTTTTGGTGATTCCAAGTTAATTATACAAGTGTTGAATGGGGGAAGTAGGGGCAAGAATGAGCGTACTGCAAGATTGATTAAGAGAATTAGATCCAAGGCCAATTCGTTCAGGAAGATTAAATTTTTCCATATTCTTAGGAACCTTAATGTTCTAGCAGATTTGGCAGCCAACAAATCTATAGCTGTTGGCCTTAATGAGCTTATTGTTAACTCGGTTGTAACTATTGATATACCTCCCTAGTTCCGCTGTAGGCTATTTGACTAGCAGAAGCTGAGATTATGGATGTTTGTTGTAATGTGTTTCCTTGTTCAGCACTTTCTTTGTTGAGTTCTTCAATATAACATAACCACTCTTGTTAAAAAAATAATGGTGACGATTCATGGTATTATGTTTCATTAGGTTGCAACATCGCAAACTTGTGAAGCATAATACCACGAATCTTCATCGTTGCTTGGCTGAACACTTGTTATCTTTTGTGAGATATAGTTCATGTGGACAAAGTTCCTGAACTCTGTCCTCATGGACAGTTTTGTTTGATGATGATATTTACAAGTATGTAGAAAAAAATTTAATATTTTGAAAAAATAGTTATTGTAAGTGGATTACTCATTCAATCACTTAATGAAAATATATTGTATAGTCCAAGCTCTTATGGTGTTTAGAGCTTGGGAATTACTGGGTTAGGTTTGAGTTTCTTTCTAATATAAGGTTTCTATAATAAAACACCTTAAAGAAGAAATCCATAACATTTGGCAGAATTCTGGCAAACCCCTGTTGTCGCTGCAATTTGGAAAATACTGGGTTAGGTTCGAGTTTCCTGCTTATAACAAAATATGGCTCAGCAATCCTGCTCGGGGCAGTGACCGATTTTCATCCTTCTCCACTGAGCTGAGCATACATGTGAGCAGAAAAACTCTATCGATCATGGCTATGGTGGAACTCGAATCCTTCTCTAAACCTCCCTTAAGCATCTCATTTGGGTGGGGTCGGCTTAATAGCTTATTTGGGAACCGATTGCTGAGATAACTCACATAAAAGCAACCAAACCAGTTTGAATGCGAACCAAAATGTGGTGGGTTCATCCATTAATTGTAACACTTAGACTGGCTAGACTTCAAAATCCATATCAGCCAATATGGGTCAAATGCGGGTTAGCTAAAACTGTCAAATTGGGTTTGTCATTAGCTGATCAATGTAAATGCATGCATGGAGAAGAAAACCCATGTTTGAAAGCTGATAAAGATAACACAACTATCTATTCTATTCCTACTACCGGGGGATCTATTGAATGCACCATTGAGGTAGAATACTCCGAAATCCTTTTTCCTTTATTGCTTTCCTCTCAAAAAAATTCACAGTTGAATTCGGATGCATTACAAACAAAGGTTAAAAAAGGAAGGATTCAAGTTGGTGAAGAAGTAGGCAGTATAGATAGAGACCCTTTGGGTTGTTGGTAAAAGTAAAGTAATCAAGTAGGAAAGGTATATAAATGAGGTGTCTAAGTGCTCACCCACACAAGATCCCGTTCACCATAACCGAGTGAGAAGGAACACATCACCATTGGACGAGAGAGTGAGGACCATCCGACCCCGTAAAAATGGGGGTTTGCTTTATCCAAAGCCTAAATTGAGAAGGCGGGATTGAAACGTACCAACCCTGCACAACCTGGGTCTAGGCCTACTCTAATAGCCTCTACCTTTCCTCTATTGGCTAAGAAACCCTGGAGATTTGCAGGAATATCTTAAAAAATTAAAAATAGACATGAATTAGGGCACGGTACTCACAATCTTGGGATGCATTATCTCGATTGACAATTGGCCTCCTTGTCCGCTACAAAACCACAATCCACTCTCCTTAGTCTTCGTGGCCGGTCCAAATCGTTGCTCCCACTGTCGAAATTGTTGCTCCCACTGATATTGTTCTCCGGCCAAGTTGCATAGATCAACCCTTGATCACTGAATGGCAAGCACCCGACAAGATGCATAGCATAGAGGAAGAAGCTTTCTCGTGATCACTGAACACAAGCACTCGACGAGATGCACAGAAGAAGCTTTCTCGTGAAGCTGAAAGGAAAATAGAGCGCCACTGTTAGTGTTTTTTTGTGGTTTTATGTTTTTGTTATTTTATTTATATATGTATTATAAATAATTGTTTTATAATTATTTATATATATATTTTTTTATGTTTTAATTAATTAATTAATTTATTTATATATATACTATGTTTTATTTAGATATATATACTATGTTTTTTTTATATATACAAAGAGGGGGGTGTATCTATGTGAGTCTTTATGTGTGTAGTGAATCTATGATGATGAGGATGAGGATGTCGTTGATGATGATGATGTCGATGATGATCATGATGTTATCCATGACATTGATCATTATGATGATGATGATGCTGATGAAGATGAGGATGATGATTATGAGGATGAAGATGATGATGATGATGATGAAGATGACGACAATGATGATGATGAAGATGATGATGATGATGATGACGGTGAAGATCGTCTTGATATCATATGAAATGATGAAAATTCTAATGATGTTGATGATGACGATGATGATGACGCTAATGATGCTGTCGATGGCGACGATGATGTTGGCTATGATGACGTCGACGCCGTCGACGACGCCGACGACAACGACAATGATGATGATGATGGATGATGATGATGTTGATGGATGATGATGTTGACGATCATGATGATGTTGATGATGATGAAGATGATGATGATGATGAAGATGATGATGAAGATGATGATGATGATGATGAAGATGATGTTGATGATGATGATGATGATGATGATGATGAGGATGGTGAGGATGATGACGATGATGAACCACATGATGATGATGTTCATGAAGATGATGATGATGATGATGAACATGGTGTTGATGATGATGAACATGATGACGATGATGATGATGTTCATGATGATGATGAGGACGGTGAGGATGATGACGATGATGAACCACATGATGATGATGATGATGACGACAATGTGTGATGAAGATGATGATGTGTGATGATGATGATGATGATGTGTGATGATGATGACGATGATGATGAAGATGATGATGTCTGATGATGAAGACGATGATGGTGAAGATGATGATGTTGATGATGATGATATGAGGATGGTGAGGATGACGACGACGACGACGATGATGATAATTATGATTTTGATGATGACAATGACATTGATGATGATGATGACAATGATCATGAGGATGATGATTTTGAAAGCATGCATGGATTGGAAATTTTCTTTTTAAATAAATTTCCAAATTAAAAAGGGCCCAATTCTTTTATAATCACTATAATCTTATTTGTGCCCTTTTTGAGCTTGGATTCAATATAACAAAATATGATAGACCAATATGGTAACATTGTCGTCATCATTGTCATCACCATCATAAAAAAAAGTCATAAATTCCTAATAAAAGAAAGAAGAGAACAATGATTTATTATCACATACACTTTTACTAAGAACCTTGACATATATCTTATTTAATAGCTATAAGGCACAAATATGCTATTGAGGAGACTCAAGCTTTGGTGGGTGGAATGATGACAATTAGGAGAGTCAAACTTTGGTGGGTGGAATGACAACATTTAAACGACTTAAGAAGCCATTGTTGTAGCAATTTAACAAAGTCTAAATATCTAAAATGATTTTGATGGTCACCAAACTATAAAGTTGTGGGAAGATCAAAGATATATGAAAAATTTGGAATCTAATATCTTTTCGTGAGCCATAAGGTATGTAAAAGATTAAAAAAAAACATTAATGTTATGTTCTACATTCTTAACATCTAATCTTTTTATTATAGCAATAAACTAAGTAAAAATTTTGGACATCAATTTTGCTAACTACATTCTTCTATATAAATGTCTTATTTAAATTAAATACTTTTGTAAAATAAACTTAAAACATTCAAAACAAAAACAAGTGGAATAAGCAACGCAGTTGCTTAGTACCTGTCACTTATGTAAGAAACGATGTAAAGTAAAATAGCATCGGACATCATGCATGGTCATTTACAACTCCATGAGTGATTTAGATGTTAAGTATCCCTTCGTAGTCTTATGAGAAATTTTTGGTAGACATGAAACACCTAACACTAGACATTACCGTGCATAGCCTCATAAGCGATTTAAGGCATACATAGCCCTCCATAGTCTCGAGAACTATTTTTTATAAGCATTATGCACCCAACAATAAAGTAGTAAGTGATATATTGATTGAAATGTACATAATTTACGCAATGTAGTAGACCATTCATAACTCAAGAGTCATTTAAGGCTTACACCGACCTTTATAATCTCAAGAGTGACTCAAGGTCTACATAGTCTGTCATACTTCCATGAGTTA
>LPNX010584896.1:138436-160574 GCA_001517045.1 Pseudotsuga menziesii
ATGTCAAGTGAAAACCAGATACCAAACTCCAAGAATGACATCATTTCTGATTGGCCAATTAGAAGTTTACAAAATAGCAAATACAAATATTTTTATTAAAATTTAAAATATTTTTTTGCAAGCTCTAAAGTTTAACTTTAGAAAACAGATTTTAATTTTTTGGTGGCGGCAACTAATAGAAGGTCAAAGGTTCAGTTGACTAGCAACCAATTACTATATACCTGCGGTGGCAGGTATAATAACATAAATATGGAAAATATTTTGAATCTATAGTTAAAACATTTCAAAAAAATAACTAAAAAGTCTTTACCTAATTTATCATATATTAAATTATAACTAACTTATATAAAAATATATATATATATATGATGATGATGACAAAGTGATTTTCATCCTCAACTCTCAAGCCTCATACATATGACAAACCCTTTCCGCACATAGAGTTTTACTAATAAAGCAAAGTCTTGTTTAACTATGGAGTTCATGAGAATTTGTTTTTCATCCCTTTCAGTCCATTGAGTTTTACTAATAGACCAAAGTCTTGTTTAGCTATAAAGTTTATGAGAGTTCATTTTAATCTTGGCTATATTAATTTTCTTCAGTAACCTACTTCCGCAGGTATAAAAATGAAAATAGAAACAATTTATGCACATGAACAACCTTTCAATATTCATATAAAAATAGACTTCACTTGTATCATATCATAAAGCCCCTAAATGGACAAAAGATTTGTCCAATACAAAACATCAAATAGCATTGCAATAATTAAAATAGAATGACAAATATTTGTCTAATAACTTTTGTCCAATAAAAACATCAAATAGCATGGCAATAATTAAAATAGTATGACAAAAGATTTGTCTAATAAAAACCTCAAATAGCATGGTAATAATTAAAATAGTATGATAGTATTTTAATTTTTTTAACATAGAGATGGTAGCTCTGCAACAGCCACTTCTCAAAATGGCAGTTTCCTTATTTTATTTAGTGCCATCGAACGCCTTTCAAATTCAGTAAATACTCCTTTGCCTTATTCCAATGCCACGCATTTTAATTTCAATGATTGAAGTTTTCTTTCCATTTCATCAACATCTGGATTCTCGTCTTCTTCCAACCATTCCTCTGCACTATCCAGCATCTCGTCGATATCAGCTACCACTTTGACATTCATCTTTACCTTGCCCTCTTTGTGTCTATTTTTCATGTTGTAGATATAATTCTCCAACTTTGCTTTTACCACACGCTTCTTCTTTACCTCTTCATCATCCCTTCGGAACTTCTCTGCATCAATCAACATTCTCTCTATCTCCTGTCCCCGAATTTGGTCAGTGTCATGATTAATGGTAATGTCATTACTAACCCCACTTCCCCCGTCCCGGGCCAACACCTTCAGAATTCCATCCTCATCCACTTCAAATGCCACTTTTATTTGTGGCACTTCAGCTCGGGCTACCGGAATTCCTTCCAAAAGGAATTCACCCAGCAAAATGTTCTCTAAAGTTAGAGCTCTCTCACCTTCATACACTGGAAAAGCCACAGATACCTGATTGTCCTTTGTTGTAGTGAATCCTTCCTCCATCCGAGTGGGAATCGGAGTATTTCTGGGAACCACTACAGACATCACACCCCCGAAAACTTGGGTTCCAAGGCTCAAAGGTGTGACGTCCTCCAGGACTAAGTTCACGTCTTCGTTGTTCAATGCCGCTGCAAATACCGCGGCACCATACGTGATGGCTTCATCGGGATCTATACTTTTGTGGAGATTTCATGGAAACAACTGCTCAAGTAAATGTTGCACCATTGGAATGCAGGTGGACCCTCCTGCCAATACAACATCGTCGATTTGTTCTGTGCTCATCTTGGTGTCTTGCAAGCATCCCTTCACGATTTGTATGGTTTGTTCGAACAATTCTCTATTCAGCTCCTCAAACTTTTCTCTTGTAATCTTCATCTCAAAATCTATTCCTTCGTAGAGGGAGTCAATAGCTATCACAGTCTTTAATGACGAAGACAGATTTCTCTTTGCCGTCTCACATTCTGAACGAAGTTTCCGAAGAGCTCTGACATCTATGTTCAACTGCTTATTATTTATTGTGTCGAAGTGTTGAACACAGTGACCAAGCAATCTGTTGTCGAAATCTTCGCCTCCCGAATGTGTGTCCCCGCCAACTGCCTTCCCCTGAAATTGACCGCCATGAACATTAAGAATGGAGACATCGAAGGTGCCTCCACCCAAGTCAAACACGAGGATTGTCTTTTCTGTATTGGAGGAATAAACATCCGTATGAAATCCATATGCTATAGCTACAGCGGTGGGTTCGTTAATGATTCTCATTACGCTGAGACCAGCTACCTTAGCGGCATCTTTAGTGGCCCTCCTCTGAGAATTATTAAAATAGGCAGGCACAGTGATCACAGCATTTTTCACTTCAGAACTGAGGAATTCTTTAGCTACCTTTTTCATTTTCATTAAAACCATAGAAGATATCTCTTCAACTACAAACTGTTTTGTGTTGCCTTTGTATTCGACTTGGTTGATGGGCTGACCATTTTTCCCTTCAACAACAGTGAAGGGCCACTATAGCATGTCACTCTGTACACAAGGATCGTCGAATCGCCTTCCGATGAGTCTCTTGGCATTGAAGACGGTGTTTTGGGGATTAGTGGAAACCTGGTGTCTGGCAGCATCTCCAACGAGTCTTTCTATTTCAGTGAAAGCAACCATGGAAGAAGTGGTTCTGTTTCCCTGCTCATTAGCGATAATTTCAGTTCTGCCATTCTGCCACACTGCCATGCAAGAGTTCGTTGTTCCCAAATCAATGCCGATGACTTTCCGTGCGTCCATCGCCTTTGTGATTAATCACAAAGCAAATAAAAAATACTAAATGCTGATGTCATCATTGCCATGTGTCAAGTGAAAACCAGATACCAAACTCCAAGAATGACATCACTTCTGATGGCCAATCAGAAGTTTACAAAATAGCAAATTCAAATATTTTTATTAAAATTTAAAATATTTTTTTTCAAGCTGTAAAGTTTAACTTTGGAAGACTGATTTTGATTTTTTGGTGGCAGCAAGCTAATAGAAGGTCAAAGGTGGTTGACTAGCAACCGATTACTATATACCTGCTGTGGCAGGTATAATAAAAGGATAAATTCTAAAATTTCATATAAAATATTTTATGGAAAAATATTTCAAATATAAATAAAATTAAATATTTATAGCTATATTCACTTTATTTTTATTAGCAAATATCAAGTCAAAAGAAAACCATGTGTGTTACTAACTACAATGTAGCTTATGCGCATTATCAAATGATAAAGGTTTAGGCATAAATCACTTTAAATTAATATTTATTTATAGCATTTGGTAATATGATTAACTCACACTATCAAGATATTAGTGTTTTAAAATACTAATCTTCACACTATGATGATGACGACGACGATAATGAAGATGATGATGATGACGATGATGACGACGACGACTACGATGATGATGATAATGATGATGACGATGACAACGATGACAATGATAATGATGATGACAATGATGATGGTCATGATGATGAAGACGACGATGATGATGTCAACGATGATGATGAAGATGACGATGAGGGTGATTATGATGATGACGATTATGATGATTATGATGATGATGATGATGATGATTATATATGATGAAGATGATGATGATGATGATGATGATGTTGAGGATGGTGATCATGAGGATGGGGAGGATGATGACGATGATGATCCACATGATGATGATGATGATGTCCATAACTCTTTTTAAAAAGAAATAAGATAAAAGAATAGGTCTAATTAAATATTTACCTTTCATTATATTTTATCATTGACGATGACGACGATGACGATGAAGACGATGACAATGCTACAGACGATAATGACGATGATATGAAGTAATTAATTTGATCTAGGTTTAATTTTAATGATGATGATGGCGATGAAGATGATGATGATGGCGACGATGATGACGACGATGATGAAGATGATGATGATGATTATGATTTTGATGACGCCGACGACGACGAAGATGATAATTATGATTTTGATGACAACGATGACAATGATAATGATGATGACAATGATCATGAGGATAACAATGTCATCTTCATCGATTATGATGAAGATGACGATGTTGGTGATGATTATGTTGATGAGGATGACGATGATGAAGATGATATGATGATGACGATGATGAAGATGATATGAAGACGATATGACTATGACGATGATGAAGATGATGACGATGCTACAGATGGTGATGATGATGATATGAAGTAATTAATTTGATCTAGGTTTAATTTTAATGATGATGATGGCAATGAAGATGATGATGATGGCGACGATGATGACGATAATGATGATGATGATGATATTTATGATTTTGATGACAACGACAATGATGATAATTATGATTTTGATGACGACGATGACAATGATCATGAGGATAACGATGTCATCTCCATCGATTATGATGAAGATGATTATGTTGATGAGGATGACGATGATGAAGATGATATGACGATGATTATGACGATGATGAAGATGATATAAAGATGATATGACGATGACGATGATGATGCTATAGTCGACGATAATGATGCTATGAAGTAATTAATTTGATCTAGGTTTAATTTTAATAATGATGATGGCGATGAAGATGATGATGATGATGATGACGGCGATGACAACAATGATGAAGATCACGATGATGATGATGATGACGACGATGATGAAGATAATTATGATAATTATGATTTTGATGACGATGATGATGATGATGCTGATGATAATTATGATTTTGATGACGACGATGACAATGATAAGGATGATGACAATGATCATGAGGATAATGATTTCATCTTCATCGATTATGATGAAGATGATGATGTTGGTGATGATTATGTTGATGATGATGACGATGATGAAGACGATATGACAATGACGATGACGATGATGAAGATGATATGACGATGACGATGATGAAGACGATGACGATGATGATGATATGAAGTAATTAATTTGATCTAGGTTTAATTTTAATGATGATGATGGCGATGAAGATGATGAGGATAATGATTTCATCTTCATTGATTATGATGAAGATGATGATGTTGGTGATGATTATGTTGATGACGATGACGATGATGAAGATGATATGATGATGACGATGACGATGATGAAGATGATATGACGATGACGATGATGATGATGAAGACGATATGACGATGACGATGACGATGATGAAGACGATATGACGATGACGATGATGAAGACGATGACGATGCTATAGATGATGATGACGATGATATGAAGTAATTAATTTGATCTAGGTTTAATTTTAATGATGATGATGGCGATGAAGATGATGATGATGATGACGACGATGATGAAGATGATGATGATGATGATGATGATGACGATGATGATGATGATGATGATAATTATGATTTTGATGACGATGACAATGATGATGATAATTATGATTTTGATGACGACGATAATAATGATCATGAGGATATTTACCTTTCATTAATTATATTTCATCATCTTCTTCATCCATGTCATTGTCTTCTTCATCCAATTCATCATCTGTATCATAAGATCTAGAGTCAACATTGTAAGGGTTGGCCATATCATCATCGTCATCATCATCAGTTATGCTCATCGTGCAATCGTTGGTATAACTTTCATTGGCATTGTTTGCTACATCATCGGATTCAACTGTTTCTTGGAGCACATCTTCTGCTGGATCATCATCATCATCTAACTCTTGTTGATCATGCTTTGCGTCATTGTATCCTTCTTCCATAGAACCCTCTTCATTAGCATCGTCTAGGTTACACTTTATTGGCCTTCCCCTTGGATTGTGTCTCACAACAAATGACCAGCCCGCTTTACCTGGAACCTATGAGTAAAATACTTGTTCACATTGGCTTGGAAGAACATAGAGCTCTATTCTTGGCTCAAACAACCTTGTGTTTACCATGGTAAATCCATTATTATGTTCAATAATAGTTCTATCAGGATCATGTTGATTCAATCGTAACCTGTACCATTTGACAACGAATAGAACTACCTTAAAGGATTTAAAGTCACACTGTATAATATCTTCCAAATACCCATAGTATTGATTTTTTGAGACTTCTGGATGTCTGTCAGTTCTAGATGAAACATTGGTAACCTCAAAGACAACAGATATCCTAGAATATGATGTTTTCTTTGTTTCATCCAATTGTTTGATATGATGTCTACCTCCATTGCAGACCATATCCTTATGGTGTTTTACCTGCAATAAGAAATACACAAAAATATTACACAACCATTCGGTCCTAATGCAGCAATACATGGAAACGAAGAACATGTACGTCAAAATGTAATTTGCAAAATAAAAGATTTAGAGGGATTGATTAATTATATGCTTTCCATTTTATCTTTTACACCATATACCAAATCGATTTCCCTTTCTGTTAGATTTCTATCTCCATTGTGTTGTCCTGCTTTTACCAATGAAGCCACACCTTCCCATGATATTCCATGACCCAATTGTTCGCATCATTCAATCCATACCTTCATCCAGTCAAGATTGTTTGCAATGTATAAATGAATTGCATCCCATTCTCAACCAACTGTTTAATGACAATAACCATTAAAATGAAAGAAAGGTGTAAATCTCCTGAACAAAGTATATGCTCTTAATTGAAGCAATTATGACTAGAAAATACAATTAGAATATGAACGATATAATAAACATCCACTAGCTAATAATTACCTTTCAGCTTCCTCAATCTACCTTTCCCCTTCACTTGCTCCCCTTTAAATTTGTTATTGGAGTCCGGATCACAAATGTGACGTAAATTGAGCTTTGACGCTAAAATAGGAAGATATTCACTAACATACAACATGTTTTAGTATACCGTATATCCTTCCATCATAGAACCCTCAGCATGTGCTCGTTGTCTCACCAAACCCTTCATAAATTTCAAGTGCTTCTCAACCATCCACATGGACCTTGAGTGCACAGGTCCACACAACTCAATCTCCTCAACTTGGTGTATGAGGTAGTGTTCCTGTGCATTGAAAAATGTCGATGGTAGATGCTTCTGCATTTCACACATGAGAAAAGGAATTTCTCTCCTCCAATACTTTATATCTTCTTTATGGATTTCTTTAGATGTCAACCATCTACAAGTGACGCAAACCAATAATGATATTTAACAAAAATAAACATTAAATTACAATATATGCTAAAATAGTGCACAAAAAAACAAATATAAATTATATGGAGAATTAAAGAAACACTAAGCACATGCAAGTAATCGCTAGTTACCTCATGTATTTACCAAGATTATATATAACTTGTTTGACATTGTTGTCGAAGTTGTCCGTGAGAGAGAGGGGTAGAACATATTGTATCAATATACAAACCACACCATTTATTAAACAAAGAGTATACAAACAAGAAAAAAAAATATACGCAATAAAATGAAAAAAATAAATTATATGGACATAACAATAATAATTACCTTGATGAAGACATGCCAATCATGTGTTTTGACCCCCGCAAAATCACCTTTTTTGGTTATGATATTCTTCAAGCTCGCACAAAATCCAGTGCGAAATTTAATTTTCTGCATTACTTCTTTGACAACATTCCTTTGTTGCTCCGTAAACATCCATGTAATTGAGTTTATATTAACTTGTTCTCTGTTGGTATGAAATTGGATGACGTCTTTAATTGCATGGTTGCTTTCTTGAATGTCTTTGCAAGCTTTCACAACTTTATCTTTCTTCCTCCTTAGCTCTAGTAGTCGCCATAAGATTTTAGTAACATTCTTTCCAATATGCATTGTATCAAACAAATGAGCAATTTGTAGGTGCTCATAGTAAGGCAACCTGCTGAATTGAATAGGATAACTTTTAATTCCTCGTGGAGGCCCATTAATGCCTTCATGATCATGATGGACATCATGAATATTAGTTTATAAATAAATTACATCATAAATCAAATATGGCCACTACAGTAACAAATCACAATAAAAATTAAAATACATAACAATTCATATACGATGATCCATACGTACCATGATGACGATTTCTATTGTATTGCATCTTCCAAAGGTGAGGTGTCATTCTCCGTGGTTTTAATGCAGTCTCCTGCTTTCCATTGAAATTTTTTTTCTTTCAATTGTTCTATACCTGTGATTCTTAGAGAGGAAATGCCTATACTCATCAAACACCTCCTTTCTTAAGCTTTTTGAACAACGAGATTTTATCTTAGGACCACAAACTGGACATGCAAATTTACCCTTTGTTTGAAGATCTACAATATTTAGATATGGAATATCTATGTCAAATATATTCATATATAAACTATTCTAACTACTCCATATCATTAAATGCAATTAAAGTGGAACTTAAAATTACAAACCATAAAATGAAGTTAACCCAAGGGCATCGTGTATTGTCCATACAACCATTGCATGGAATTTACATTTCCTTTGTCGTATTGGTTTAGATACGTCATACATAGTTATGCCATTCCATAACTTCAATAGCTCATTTATAAGAGGTTCGATGTATACATTCATATCTTTGACTTGAAACTTACCTGATTGATTTGAAGTACATATAAAATATATCATTATGAGAACCATTAAGATATATAAACCATGCACAAGAGTAAAATAATAGATATATATATGAAATTAATAAACATAATACGGCAAATGAGATGCCACAACTACATTATAAATAAAACGGTTTTCGACAAAAAAAACTTGGAATAATCATCGACAGCATTATGTGCTCCCTCTTTATTAACAACCATGGAGGAATGTTATTGTTGATAACAAAAATAGGCCACACTGTGTAAATGGATTTCATCTGTGCAAATGGATTAACACCATCTGCTGCCAAAGAAATCCTAAGATTACATGGTTTTTCTTTAAAGTGAGTCCACTTTTCCTCCATATCTCTAAAAGCATAACCATCTGCAGGAATTTGGATAACATCATCTTGACTTTTGTTCCTGGCATGGTAATCCATAAATTGCTCTATGTTTTTGCACCTGAACAGTCGTTGAAAACGTGGAATGAAGGGAATATAACGAAGAACCTTCTGAGGCACCTTTTTTGTTACTTTATTTGTACAATATCTACTTACATGACATTCCGGACATTTTGTTGCAAATTCATGTTGATTATAATATATAACATGGTCATCGGGGCATGCATGAATTGCTTCATAATGCATTCCAATCTCTTTCATGATGGAAGATAAATCTTGATATGTGCAAGGTAAAATATTTGATGGTGGTAACAAAAATTCAGCTATCAAGCTACAAAAAAATAAAAATAAAAATAGTTAATGTAATAAATAAATAGTTAATGTAATAAATAAATAATATTAACGAAACACGCTTCATCCGTATGACGATTAATAATGAGTTAACAATACAATTATTATAGGAATACAAATAAACTTTATCACGATCCTATATATGTGATGGATTATTTTACATACCTTATCATCCATGTGATTGCAATGTTTGAAAGACCATTCATAACATTCAAGTTCATTATCAACAATACAGTTGAGATAAGATTTGTTTTGGAGCCTTCATAAAGGGGTTCATATGCCTTATCGAGAAGAGGTATATCGTGAACATCATTAAAGTCATCATCATTTTCATTATCAACGTCATCGTCATCATCCATTCTAACATTAAATGAATCATGGATCAATGTATTTGTACCATCATCTTCAATTACATTATCGGTATGATCATCTTGTTCAATATGATCATTCACTTGTTCTCCATTAAACATACACGCTCCATGATCCTGATCCTGAACTTGTTCTGAAAGCACTCCCTCTAGACGATATGTGATAGGGTGTCTTTCCTTTAATATAAATACATGGAAACATCAATAGATATACAATAATATATGAAAAATAAAAATAATACATACAATTACCAAAAAAAAGAATATTATAAACTTTATAATGCTAAACCTACAAATGGACGATATTCGTTCCCCCCCTCAGCGTGTCCATGTTCCCTGCAATGTTTTGTGGCTGTTGAGATCAATATTCTTCTCCTCTTAAATCCCCTGCATTGAGTACATGGACAATAACATTTTCCATCACCCCTTCATTTCGTTGCATCCCATAGTCTAGCAAGCAATTGTCGATTGTCTTCATTTGGATCCGGAATATTTCTATTTGACATTTTGTCACAAACTTCGTGAATGAATATAACTGGTTGTCTTAAAAAATCAAGTTCCATGCATCACCATCTTGTCAAACGGAGAGAAGTCGAAGAATAAAAAATTCCTGGCAAACTGTCTGTCGATGAAAAAAAAAATTCCCACAACCACCCATTGAAGAATAAAACAATTCCTGAAAATGTCCGTCGAGGAACAAATAATTTTCACAAATCATCCTTCGAGGAACAAATAACTTCACAAATTGTCCGTCGCTTCTACAACAAACATGTCGAAATGTTTAAAAATATATATATTTATAATGGCCAGGCGCCGAATATTCGACACCTTGAACATAGTTACCATTGAAAATATGGGACCAAAAATTTCAAATCATGTAAACCTTACATTATTTTTTTTTTAAACCTACACATACCGTCGGATATTTGACGCTAATGGGTTGAAAAACTGACACACTTGGGTCAGATATGCGACACTTTTGGGTCAACAGACCATCAAATATTCGACACCATACCGTCTGAAATTTAACACTTCAGGGTCGGATATTCGACACTCTGGGGGGTCAGATATGTGACGCCTGATGTGTAGGATATTTGAAGGCGCTACAAAACTTTCTTGATCGTCATTCTTTTCAATGATTGTTGTCTGACACATCCGTACGAAATGTCGGATGAGGTCAGATTCTGACATCGTATTTCGGGTTCAAATACTACTATGGTGTGGGATGCCTTGAAGGTTTGTTTTAGACTAAAATGTTTCTTTGAGTTTCTCCCAAAGTGAGACATCCCGAAATGTTTTGCTTGGAGTTTTGTCGTCCCTGGGACGCATGAAATGTTGCAATGTGTTTCCAACCCTGCAGGACTCGTCCTCATGGAACGTTGTTGTAAAGAGGATATGAGACTTCCCAAAAATACCAAATTGTAGTATGACACATATGAGTTTTGACATGAATAACATTATAGAAAGAATAAAATAAGTGTACAAGTGTCAAATGCATGCATGCATCCATTGGTTGCATAGATTGTTATTTATTGCATGCACCTTAAAACACATGGTCAATAAATGTCCAACATAATGACCGAGAGTAATATGTTTCTAATCTTGACCGATCCTTGGGACTCTGTCTCATTTTAGCATTCGTTATATACACATAGCAAGAGACATGGTGGTTGGCATCTCTCCATGCTACCTTTGAAAATTTTGTTAGTGAGACAAACCCCTCCCAGATCCGAGCATCATTGTCCATGCCACATTTCAATGCTAATGCGCAACAAATTGGTATGCCAACTACCCCAGCCTTTCAAAAGTAATGACAAGCCATTCTATGCTTAAGTCCTTATAGGAGTGAGTGGCACAATGATGAAGTACTAACTATTATTGCCACCTTTCCTGTGTCTCACATAGATTCTTCATTTTCTTCTCATGTTTTGTTGTCTTCGTTGATTGGTTATTTTTTACCCATAATTAGTATAAGAATGAAGGAAAACTAGTTGGTTGTTTGTTTTTTACCTACAGACTAAGAAGAGGGGTGAAATCTCAACAAGTAAAGCAATGATTCACTTTGTATGTTGGCACGATGGAAGAAGTTTCTCAATGCCCGCAAGCGAATTTGATAGGCGTCCAGTTGGGCCTTGCATCATCTAGAGAAATTGTAAGCAAAATGAAAGAAATAAAGAAGAATAATGGTTACTCGGGTCCTTGTTTACAACAATTATGAGGTAAATAATCTATTTTTTTCATGCAAAATGTTATGAACATAATAAGTAATAATAAAATAATAAAATAATTAATAATTAAGGTTATTAAGAGACACCTCATTTGGGTGAATAGTCACCACGAGGACCTATTTATACGAGTCCCTTGTCATTGTAAAAATCATCAATTTTCTATTCAGTATTCAATATTATATTCTTTTTCATGGCTCATTTAATATTCTAAGTATTTTGGTAATATTGTGTATGAGAGAACATTTCTTCGGCTCATTTGGTATCAGAGCGATCCGACCCTTGGTCATTATTTACACTTTGTGTAAATTTGGTATCAAAGCGATCTGACCCTTGGTCATTATTTACACTTTGTGTAAATTTGGTTTTTAACCATTATCCTAGGGGTTCCCTAAAATTGTGGTATTTGACCAAGAAGGAAAATAGAATAGGTAAAACAATAAAAAGAAGAAGAAGGAGAAAAAACAACAACACAAGGTTTATAAAAACCACACGAGTTTTATAAACAAGCCATAAAATCAAAAAGTAAAAAGAAGAAGGAGAAGAAAAAGAAAAGGAACAAAACAAAACAAAACAAAAAACCCATTGTATTATGAAACCACACTTGGTTCTTTTATATAAAAAGCATTACATTAATAAAAATGGGTTTTAAGATAAGGGAAAAACCATTAAATTATAGAGTGAAGGATCAATTGTATTTTAAGAAAATATATTATAAGGGTGAGTCCCAAGGATTAATATTTTTTTTTATAAAAGTTAATCCCCGAGATTTGAACTTGGGCGGGGAGGGTAACATTCTTTCTTCTTAATCACCCAATCTACACACAATCCACAAAGAAGTTTTAAGAAGAAAAGAAGTAGTCAAAGGAAGACAAATTATAACCAAAAAAAGTTGAAATCAAAGGAAGAATAGTCAAAGATGTTAAAGCCAATGGAAGGCTCATCAAAAAATTCAAAGTCATGAGGGTCAGAGACCATGGAAGCTAATTTATGACTACAAATAGAAAAATTAGAATCATAGTTAAAGAGTTATAAAAAAGACAATGAAGATTTACGCAACATAAATACAAAATCGGAGGTACTGATTGAACTACATGAGATACAAGAAAAGTTAAAGGAACAAAAAATTTATGACCAGAAAAATCATATCGAAAAATTGTTTCCGTAAATCGAGGAATTAAAAAAAGAAAGTGATTTCAATAAGAGATTAAAAAAACAAGATATAAAGAAAGAACTAAACGATTACGAAGCAGAGATAATACACTTGAACAAAAATGTTAATAACAAGGATGAAGAACTGACATAGATACAAAATAAATTAGAAGATCAAGAATCAGAAATTGGTTAGTGTCGATAACACATAAAAGTTCTTCAACAACAAAATGATGACTCTAAAAAGGCACACAAGTTGGATATCACAAAAAGTAATAAAGCATTATCCAACAATTTCGAAGAAATTTTCATATTAAAGAACCATAATAAGATGTTAGTCATGAAAATTAAGAAATTAAAAAATAGTCGGAAGGCAGAACACTCTACAGAAGACATTGAAGGAAAACTTCTAGACAAACAGGAAGAAAATAGCTGCATCAAAAATCATAATGAAGATCTTAAGGAACAACTTAAGAAGTCTAAAGATGACAAAAAGTCACAAGTAGAATTGATTAATAAGTTTCAAAAGGACAACATGCAATTAGAAAACAAGTTGGAAAAGATACATAACGAAACATTAAAACCTCAAGGGATGAAAATACAATTTCCATCTTAGTTCAATGTTCAAAAGTCGATGCTCATAAAAGAAAATGACATAGTGAAAATTATCTATCGACACCCTAATCATAAAATTGATATCCTAAAAAGGGGGAAACGTCGAACGATAATGGTACTAATGTGATCAAAGCTCCCAACGACATATCAGTAGGAAATCTCAATAGTCAACAATAAATCAATTTGAGATAGATTGATTAGTCAACATATCAGAAGTTATGCTCTACACTTAGAAGTTCGTATCGACATGTATTGTCAACTACAACATCACAAGGAACGATGCGACAATATTATAAGGCTTTGAGGACAAAGCCTTTCTAAGAGAGAGGAAATGTTATGAACATAATAAGTAATTATTAAATAATACAATAATTAATAGTTAGGTTAATTAAGAGACACCTCATTTGGGTGAATAGTATCCATCAGGACCTATTTATACGAGTCCCTTGTCATTGTAAAAATTATCGATTATCTATTCAATATTCAATATTATATTCTTATTCATTACTTATTTAATATTCCAAGTACTTTGGTAATATTGTGTGTGAGTGAACATTTCTTGGCTCACGGAAAAACCACCTTCCTACTATTCTAAAGGAATCAAGGAAAGCTCACACATGCACTAGAAATCTCAACAAACTTCCCCACTTCCGTGGATGGTAGGTCGAGCAAACCATCAACTAGCCATCCAAGCCAAAAATATGTCTCAACATAATTGAACCCAATGAAATCCATCTAAGCCCACCAATGGACCATCGTATCCTTAACAAGGCAAATAATCTATGTTAATTGTGTTAAAACTCATTTTCATATAATCCAGTAGGAAAACCACCTTTTAACTATAAATGTGGAGAATGTATATGTATGTAATTCAAGTTAAATAAAATATAACACTTGTTTTTACTTGTTTATGTAGTTAGCCTATTTTAACCAGTTTTGAAGGAGCACAAGAGCATTGTTTTTAGGGATATGTGTTCTTAGGTAACACAGATTTGACATTTTATTTTATTTTATGGCAAACTGTGAATGCATCCAATCTTGTTCACTAGAGTATATGTTACTAGAAACAATAAAATAACACATACAACCCTAAATAAAGTTGAAATAATGGCCACCACAAAGCAAAACTATGATATCTCCTCAGCCTTTGAGTCTTCCAAAGTAAAACCTTAGTGCCAGGCCATTTATTTTCCATGAAGAAACTAAACTTAACTAGTAAGATTTAAAATGAATGAATAGGCATACTAAACACACATGAAACAACAAAGGGTTTAACAGGGAATCAAATGATTTATTGGCATAATTTCCTAGCTCTGAAATAAATAAATAAAGTAAAGCTCTCGTGTACAACCATTTTTTCACAAAAGAGCATAAAAAACTGCCCTCTTAAGGATAGAGAGGAGTCTTTAATTATTAAACCAGCATAGATCCATCTTAAACCCATACTTCTTTAGCACCGTAAGGGATCCAATTTCTTGAGGTGTAATTTTTGTATTAATGTGTAAAAAATTTAAGATAAAATAAAATACAACTCGAGAATTAAGATAGATCTATGTTGGATTTAATTTTTATTTTTTTAATTTTATGAGCCAACATGAATTTTTTAATTGCTTTTTGTTTTTGATAAGTTATGTGTCGATATTAATTTATTTGATTACTTTTTATTTTTAGGAACGTTATGTTATGTAATGTAACATGACAAAATCTCCCTCATACTGGGTTGAGAGCACCTTGCCAGTCTTGGTGCAATTAAGAGAGTTTAAATCTCGAGAATGGAAAAAAGACAATATACATTTAAATTCTTGCTAAATACAACCAAATATAGTAGACGTTTTTGAAAGAAGATTGGAGATGGGATTGTAACAAGAATAAAAACACTGTGTTTCCTATAAAAACAACAATGACCTAAACCTAGGGGTAGAATCTATAAAAAAGTAGGTGATCATTGGCAGTTGAAGATTACATCGAAATTACAAAGAGGAAACGACCATGAAAAAAACTATAAGAACCAACTTAAACTTTATAGGCAAGAATATCTTCTTAACACTCAACTAAAGTGAGCTCAATCATCCTATCCTACTAGGAAGAGAGGGGCTTTCTCTTCTAGATTCTCAATCAACAAATAATTCATAATTTTTAAAGGAAAACAACCACCAACAAGCTAGATCTAGAACAAAATTATATGACATGTAACATAAACAATAAAAGGAAATCAAGGAAGTTAAAAGAAGGTATCATTTATGAGTCTAAAAATGAACAATTGAAAGTTTTAGAATGACTTAAGTTCATAATTTTTAAAGGAAAACAACCACCAACAAGTTAGATCTAGAACAAAATTATATGACATGTAACATAAACAATAAAAGGAAAATCAAGGAAGTTAAAAGAAGGTATCATTTATGAGTCTAAAAATGAACAATTGAAAGTTTTAGAATGACTTACCTCCAAGCCATCACTCCCATCAATGGGAGTGCTAGATTAGAGGTAATTCATTCTAAAACTTTCAATAGTTCATGTTTGTACTCATGAATGGTAGTTGCATATAATAAGCAGATAAATAAATTGTGTTTTTGCAATTTCTACCTTAGGGTCATGAAAATATGTCTCATGTATGGTCGGCTTAATATGCCCCTGCAATCACTATATGTTTTGCAGAGACATAAAACTCATGAAAAAGGAATTGACTTTTAATCATCATACCCATATCAATACAACAGCCTCGCAAATCCATTTACAAAAGTGTCAAATTCAATACTTTCACATCCTTGTTTCAAATCAACCCCAACATTGGGTCATTTTTATAATAAAGAGCCACAAGGTGGCAATGTCCCAACTTCATACTTAATAAATTTAATGTTTTTTTAAAACTTATTTGCAACATATTTTATGTTTCGCAATTATTGAAGTATTCTACTTAACCGCGATATTTTCAAATTGATTTTAATTTTAAGCATGAACCAACTTTTCCTATATAAGCTAGTGAAATAAAGTTAAAGAGTGAGGGAAGGAAGATTTATTCCTTTGCATTCGCTAACATCCCAAAACAAAGTTGGTTCTTTATCACAAAAATGGCTCTTTAACCTATTGACTCTAGTAAGAGTAGTGGCAATGTGATTTCCTATAATATTTCCTTTCCAAAATGCAACTAATTAGGCTATGAATTGAATGAGGGAGATATGGTTCAATGGAAGTTGGATGAGAATCCAACTTATAGAAAGTGAAAATTAATGCAAATGACAATCACACATTAAATAATTAAAAAAATAAGTAAGGACCTATTGTGCACATACTTTTATGATGGACAACCACTAAACAAGGGCGAGCCTCCCCAAACTCCATAAAATAATATTAATAAAATGAAGCATTATGTTTTGAATACTAAAACATAGTAAATTAAAGCATTGGGCCTTAGAGCAAGCAAAACAAGGAATGCGAATCCCCGCGGTGCCCTTGAATCAAATCTTTAGAAAATTCAACCTATAATGCACTAGTCCTCCTTTACTGGTTGGTAGGTGAAAGTGTATCCTTCTCCCTCCATGTTGCTCCAAACTAAGAAGAATGAGTCAAAGAGAAGGAGGTGGAAATGGGAGAAGGTGGGTAAAGAGGAGGTCCAAGCAAGAGGGAATAGGAACCTAGGTAAATGGGGAGTTATAGTAGCAATGACTTGGTGCAAGGATGTTGGATTTCAAACCATGAGTAAGGGGATAATTGTCGGAAACTTATTGAACATTCATGAAATGAAATTTTTTAGTAGTGTGACAAAAACCATGGGAGAACCCTCAAAAAATGGCAGAGTATGTGAATTATCATGCAAAAAGTATCTCTGCTAGAGCTACTGAATGTTGTGATAGAAACATTCCTCCACAAAGACACTCCTTCACTCCTATACCTACAAAATATAGCAAAGGTGCAAAGACGGGGGGGGGGGGGGGGGGGGCATGGATATTTAATAAAATTGCAAAAAAATCCAAGAAAACGAACAAGAGGAGCAAGGCCTCCAAGAGGGAAGTAAAAGTTCCATAAACAAGGATTAAAATCTAAGGGAAAGAAGACAAAAAGTTCCACGCAAGGGGAGCAAGGGCTCTCAAGAGGTGCTTAAGGGTCAAGGCAAGGAAATAAAACCCTAAACTAAGAGAATGTGCCTAATTTAATGAGAAATGGCAAGGAAAATGCACCAACTTGTAACTCTAAGAATTTGTAGCGAAATGCACTCTTTGTTATGCAAGAAATGAGAAAACCAACTCTTTGTTCCAAATGAAACTAACAAACTCTCATAAAGCAACGTAATAACAACTCATGAATGATAAAACTACTTGGAATGGAAACAAAAGTCAAGAATGCCTAAAAAGGGAAAAAGGCAAGGTTAGGGCAAAGGATGAGAATTTGAACCCTAAAACAAAAGAAGACGCTTAAGCCCACAAATGAGTGGACACATTGAAAGAAAAAAAAATAGATTCTCTACTAAGTCAATTTAATTAAATGGATGCAAATTGTACAATAAATTAGATAATCAAAGAAGATGCTCTCCATTAGTGATCTAACCATAGTCTTGAGAAATACTGATACTCATGAGAATAATGAGTTAAAGTAAGAAGACATGACTTGCTAAATCAAACCAAGGGATGTAAAAGAGATCAAAAGGAGAACCAAGGGATGTAAAAGAGACCAAAAGGAGGAGGAACCACTACACGAAGTTAAAGCATCTTACAAAGATCATCAAAAATTTAAAAATCAATATCATGGAAGATTACTTTTTTCCACGATAGAACACTTGTATTTAAGTGCGCATTAAAATAAGATTTAGACTAAAGTACTTACGTAGTTGTTATAGTTATCTTAATATGTGGACTATGGCTGCAATATACGTTCTGTGCTCAAGTTTAGCTTAAAAAAAAAGGATGTGCTTATGGTTGGAATACACAAACTATACAAAATTCCACAAACTATAAAAAATTACTTTGAAAACGATTTATGTAATTTTGAAATTCAAAAATTACTTTGAAAACGATTTATGTAATTTTGAAATTCAAATTTACATACACTTTGTGGGTAACATTTATGCATTTGTTTTTTAATAGAGATTATGTGGCAATATTTTTATGTTCCTAGTGTTCATCAAAATGTTTCCATTTCCTTAATGTTATTATGTTCTACACATCAAAATGTTTCCATTTCCTTAATGTTATCATGGACTAAGTGTATTGTACACGCTTTTAACACAATTCTACTTCGAAAAAAATTCTAATTCATAATTGATCTCGTACAATGACACAAAACTATAAACATGTGCCAAGAGGTTTACAACAATTTTTTTTATTTTATTTTAAATTTGGTTCACCATTTGTTAGAGGGCTACTCCACGGAAAATTCCAATACCTGATATTCAAACTGAATCAAGGTATGGTCAGCTCATCAATCACAACATTTATTACAAAGGGCTCCACAAGAGCAACATGTCACTTACAAGAGTAGAACCTGGGTGGGGAGGGTAACATTCATTCCTCCCAACCACCCAAGCTACATCCATTTGACAACAAAATTTGTTATAAGAGTGACATGTTTGCTAGATTTGATGGTTAGACGGTCCACTATAAAGTTAGGCAAACAACCTCAGTGACTAACTAAAGTTAGGGAAGCTACATTGGTTACTTAAGAATATTAACCTCTAAGATAATAAAGGAATCAACTATACTATTATATAATCAATTATACTACTGAATTAATTTGAAATACAATAGTGCTCTTTTTTGCTATTATATAATCATTAGAGATGCAACAATGCAATATAAAGGAAATTTTCTTCATAAAATGAAAGTATCTTTTTGCATTTTTTTTTAAATAATATTTTTTCACATTTAATATAAAACTTATATTAAATAGATTAACTATATTAATTAGGTTATTAAATAGATTAACTATAATGACATTGTTAGTTGTTTTCTCGCTTTATGCACCTACAGAGAATGACATAGAGACAAAATATGTGTACTTGCATAGAGCACACCAAGAATGAAAAAGAGGTCGAACAACACCTACTATCATTAAACACATTGTATGTACGTCAACTTTTTCTTTGACATCCGATCTCATCTCCATAATTCAACACAACAAACCATATAAACATCACCAAAAACTTGAAAGAGAAAAATACGTCGTGTGAAGATAGAGACAAAAATAAACCGGTGAGAATTGCAACATTGTAGACAACATAGAGTGCAAATTCTCTTAAAATGATAAGTAACCCTAAAATGATAAAGCAACCCAAAGACATTCGAGAGAAAAAAATATGATTAAATACAAACCTCTACAAGACATTAAAATCTTTACGTTGAAACAAAACATGAAAACCTTGTCGTCTTACTTTGTTCCTCAATGGTGAATCCTCCCTTTCCCTTGTCATCCTTTACATGTCTTAAACAAACATAGATCCATCTTAAAACGGGATCTATCAAGCACCGATAGACATCCAATTTATTGAGGTGTATAGACGTAAAAAAAAAATTACACCTAAGGAAATTTGGTCTCTCTCCATGCTTTGATAGATCCTCTTTTAAGATGGAATGATAACTTTTTTATCTTTATTTTTATTAACCAACATATATATTTTTTAATGACTTCTTATTTGGTTTTAAATATTTATTTTATGAGCCGATATGGTTTTTTTTAATATTTTTTTATGAGCCGACATGATTTTTTTTAATTACTTTTTATTTTTGGTACATCACGTTATGCGTTACGTTACGTTATGTGACAACATCTTGCCCATACTGGGTTTAGAGCACCCTACTCTCGATGCAAAGAGAGTTTATTACAATATTTTAGAAAGACAATCACCAGGACGACTAAAAGCAAGATAAATGGACAAAGAGAGCTTCACCTTGAATGACTCTTGATTGAAATGTCAATGGCTAAAACCCCACAATTTCAAGAAACTTGAATCTGAAATAGAAATGGTTTAAACCCTTCAATCCCTAGTAAATTTGAAATAGAGAACCAATCCAAGCAATCTACCAGACAACAAACAAAATATTATCTAAATATACTTTTTAAAAACCCTACTTGCTTATCCATACTAGTGAATACGCTTCATAATATTTGGAAACCTTTCCTGTCTATCACTTGCTCTACATTCTATAAGAAAATAAAATTGACATTATTTTCTTTGTTTCTCAAAGAAGAAAATCACAACATGTGTACCCTCTCTACCTCAAAGAAAATAAAATTGACATTATTTTCTCTGTTTCTCAAAGAAGAAAATCACAACATGTGTACTCTCTCTACCTCAAAGAGAAACACCGCTTCGGCTTTGAAAAGATTCAAAGAAATGCCTTTGAAAGAAAGTTTATGCAGGAGTTGAAGTTCTAGTTTCCGTGGAGAAAGTGTCATCCAGATGAGGAAGACATGCAGTCATAATCAACAACATAGAGTCATACAAATAACTATCTCGCCCTGTTGACATTACATCAATCCTGGTATTGTAGTGGGAGCTTGAGTCACATTTGGCGAAAAACAAGACCAATGTACATACCAAACTTAAATGACAAGTGTATAGGACGCTGACGATAGCCTGTTGGTAAGTCCCCATTGCAAATTCCAAGGACAATGACATAACTATGAGCCAATGATATTCACAAAATCTAGTTTAATGAAGAAAATATAACCAAAAGCAAACTTTAGTTGTGAAAAAAATCAACTAAAAGTACGAAGGTACTAATAGCCAATGCTCGTCTCAACATAAAAAAGCCTTCGAATGAACAAAAAATCTCACCTTTCAACACCACCTTTGAAATCTTGCAAGCTAGTAAAAAGTTTTACATGCGAGTAAAAAATACTTGATATTCAATTATGAATCAAACTATACCTTTTATTTTAATTAATTTTAAGTTAGAGGGCTACTCCATCTAGAAATATGCCAATCCTTGATATTCCAACACAAGAATCAATGTATGGCGAGATACACAATTCACCCATTTATTATAGCCAATGCCCGTCTCAACATAAAAAAAAAACTTCCAATGAACAAAAAATCTCACCTTTCAACACCACTTTTGAAATCTTGCGAGCGAGTAAAAGTTTTACATGCGATTTTTTTTTCAAATAGAAAAAAATACTTGATATTTAATTATGAATCAAAGTATACCTTTTATTTTAACTATTTTTAAGTTAGAGGGCTACTCCATTGGGAAATATGACAATTCTTGCTATTCCAACACAAGAATCAATGTATGGCTAGGTACACCATCCATTCGTTTATTATATAAGGGCTTAACAAGAGCAAACATATCACTTACAAGAATCCAAACCAAGTAGAATCATTCATTCCAACCACCTAAATTATAAATCAAATAATTAAAAAAAAAACTTAACTAATAAACAATAGTCTCTAAAAAT